>OZ022417.1:15866843-16117981 GCA_963989365.1 Rhimphoctona megacephalus
TTTCCTCGGAGAAGAAAGTGCTGCTGTGCATATGTGTCGTTTCGTAGCATTATCTCGAGCCATTAGCGCACCGGAGAGCTATAAAGACTGATCTTAACTTCGGTATAAAAAATAAGAGAGAAAAACAAGAGTGTTTAGCATTAAAAAACCGAATAGTAACGAAATCTGAAGCACGAAAACACGACACGAATCTCCATAAATTTGGGAAGTGTCCCACGCTTCTCTTATCCCGTCCTTCGACCCAGATGGCATAACAATTCCAGGTCGTTTCGAAATCGAAGAGCATTCTGTTTTTTTTTTTTTTTCATTTTTTTCATTTTTTATCGGATATTCTCAATGAGAACGACACGCATGGGTTTCCTTGTACCGTGTACGAGCGTTCTCGTTTAACTGAGCGTACTGCAAGGTCGTCAAGTAGCTCGTGTGCTGGTGTGACCTCGAAAAAAGAGAAAAAAAAACAGAAAAAATATCGGTCGTTTCTCGATATTACCAATGAGCATGGCTGAGACTATAAAAATCATTTTCACACGTTTTTAAACATAAATTATGCATCGATATACATTTATATGATTCTTGTGCATAAAACACGGAACCGGAAAATCTTTCGAAGAATTTTATGTTGTTTTTTTTTCCTTCGGTATTTCAATGTTTGAGTGACTCGAGCATTCAAATATTTATTTCTTTATTTTCTCAAAGTCCAGAGGAGAAAATAGCGCATCCAAGTTTAGCAACGTATGGAAAAGAATACCAGGAACACGTGAGACGAGCACCAAGAGAAAAGAGAGGTAAGACGAGATTAAGAAGAGCGAAGAAGAGGGTTGAAGAAAAAAAGAGAGAAGAAGCGAAGAGAGACAACGTCGTCTCTTGACTTCAGGTGACGGCTTGAACGAGCTAAGGGACGACTCTATTGTGGTTACCTCTGACACACTCAAACACAAAATATACATATATCAAGAAAACATATACCTTCGTCTTCGTGTATACATAAACATGTACACACAACATAAAAATGTACAAAATTGTCTTCCTTGAAAAAGAGCCACGTTCGTCCTTGGGAAAAAGGAGAAAAAAAAACAAACACAATAACAACGAAAAAAACAACAAACGAGCAAAACGTGTGCGTTTGACCACAGTAGCAATTACAAGCGAGAGATAAACCCACGATTCTCGTAAAATTACGTTACTCCCCCCTCCTGCCTCGCTATGGTGAAACTACAAAAATTCCCACGAAATATTTCCCACCTCAATGGAATTCATTTGAATATACAATTATTTGTTTCTCTTTTTTTTCAAATCGTTAAGTAGATTCTCGATCGTGTCTCAAAATGAATGGAAATATTTTGTTTTTTGATGGTGTTTTTTTGGTGATTTTTTGTTGAACGATTCAATGGCCATGAAAATCGATTGATCTTGATGTCCAAACAGAACGATTTGACTCGGTTGAGAATCAAGATGCGAGAGAATCAAGGACGAGATCGAGACAAGATCAAGACGAGTTTGCAGCTGTACGTTTTGTAAGAAAAGAGTTTGAGACGAGAATTTTCTATATATATATATATTTATCGACTGAAATGCTTATATATATATATGTATGTATGTATGTATGTATGTATGTATGTATGTATGTATAAAACTATTCATTCGAAGCTGCGAGCAGAGGGCTCTGGCACGTAGTGAGTACTCGAACGAGTAAAACTACCTTGCGATATATCTTCTTATGGACACTCGCAAACTCGGAGCCTCTCCTCCGAGCCTCTCCGAGTATTCGCGAATTAAAAACAAAAAGATTGCAAAAAAACGATCGTACAACAAAATAAAAACGAAGAGACGAACGACGCGGACGCGCGAGATCTCTTAAAAGGGATTCTCTTCGTCTCGTGTCCCGAGAAAAACGTTCACGATGACCAATCCTCGTTTCTATACCTTATATACCGCAGTACCAGCCCAGAAATACAAGTACAACGAGTATTTTTCGCTTATGTCCTTCTCCGGACTATTTTAGATTTTTCTTAGCTCAATCTTTCAATTAAATATTGTTTTTCTACATTTATTAATTAATAATTTTACATTTTATATATTTTGAATGTGTTCTTTTATTCTTGGCTTCGTACTTTTTTCGATTTTGTATTTTCGTTACTTTGACATTTGAAAATTGTTATTTTAAAATTAAAACATCGTCTTAATATCGATATAATATTCTGAGCAAACAAAAAACGGACAAAAATGACCTTCAATTTATTCGGAATTTTATTTATTATTGTTTTCTGTGTATATTTGACTCAATTTTTTTTATCTCCTTCTCTCTTTGTGCAGCATATAATACATCAAAGCAAAAATATCCACTGTAACGGTTTACCGACATGAGCAAACATTTTTACACCGGCCTTCAATATCTCTCGCATTATCTGACGTCTCAATAAAATAATAACGCGAAATAAATAAGGATATATAAACGGAGAAAAGCCAAATAGTATGTGGGAACCAAAGAAGGAGAAAGAGAGAGATAGGCAAAACAGGAAATGCTGAAAAATTGTAGGAAGGTCAAAAGAACCATTGACAGAATTTATTACATAATTCAGAAATAAACGTTAAATAATTTTAACAGGACAATTAAAATATTTTTTAATTCCATATTTCATACGTATTCTGTGAATGGACGTTATTTTATAAATAATTCTCGGATTCTTTTTTCGTCGACAATAATGTGATGGGTTTTAAGAATAAAAATATTTCCACTCCAATATGCAAACTCCACTCCAATTGATGCAAAATCGTAAATTTTTTATGTAAACGTTTCGTTCGTCAAAAAGAATGTTTTTCGATCTTATTTTTTCTATCTAAGTAATGCATTTTTATCAGAAGTGCATTTGGATCGAAAGACCTGTATTTTCGGTGAAAAAAATGGATTGGTCTGCTCCTGTGTGAATTCACGACTATTCCTGGATATTGTAAATGTACATAATGATATAAATGTATATTTTTGTATAACTCACCGCTCGTTTATCCTTGTATTCCAGTTGTGCCTCATCGGCGTCTTTCAGATTTCGCCTCTCTCACCTCGTTCACGTATCTCGTTGTTTCGCAGCACTCGCGGGTTCGAGCAGTGTTCAGGATTGGCAACCGTGAGCATCACCACGGGCGTCGTTTTTCCGCGCATACTCTGCCTTTTAACCGCAAAAAAAAAGAGAAAAAATAGCACATACACAAAAAGGCGCACTAAACTGGTATTTTCACCTGGAAACGCACAATTCCCTCGTTCATTGCCGGATTTACTATTTTTTTTAGTCCGTATTCACTGTCTCGAGAGAAAAAAACACTCGATCGTGGTAACGAACGATCGTACGGCGTGTGCAACACGTAAGTTTGGCGCGATTTTTTTTAACGCGATGAAAAATATGAAGCATCAGTTACGGGCAACGATGCACGACTGTTTAGGCTGATATATAGAATTTGTGTGTATATTTATATATCTATATGTATCGCGAAGGACCCGCTCGGCGGCTCCTCACGTTGTGTTTCTCTCGCCGCAAGGTTCGTGTAAAACGAATGCGGCGCTTTGGAGCGACTCGATCCACGCTGCTCCCTCTCTTTCTTTCTCTCTCTCTCTCTTTCTCTCTCTCTCTCTCTCTCTCTCTCTCGCACACGGACACACTGACGCGTTCGCGCGAGCACTTTCTCTCCGTCTCTCTCTCGCTCCTCCGTGTACGTATTTTTCGACCGCAAAAAAAAACTACACTGACTGGTACGAACGACGCGAATAAAACGACCGTACGTTTACGAGTCACATTTACATATATATCTATATATTTGAAAATAAAAAAATAAAAAATACACACACGCGCGCAAAGTTTCTTATCTGTTCTTTACTCTTCATCGCAAACTCTTTCCTTCTCTCTCCCTTTCTCGCCCGCTTATTTCTCTCGTGCTGCGCGCCTCGCTCGAGCACTACACAACGACTGCGCAATGCGCTCTACGCTAACATGGCGGACCCCTTGTGCAACTGTGCAAGAAAGAGAAACCACACTAGTCGAGCGCGCACGAGAGAAAGAAAAAAAACGAGTTTTCATGGAACAGTGGCGACATCGTCCGTTGAAATAAAACTTAACGCCTACTTTTTTACCGACTGACGTTTAACTGTGGGCATAAAAATAGCATCATTTTCGATCAGCTTTTTATAACAAATTTTTTTTTTTATCAGAATAAAATTTAATAAAAATTCAGTTCGATTTTTTCGATTGAGAAGATTATTTTTATTTTCATTTCGTAAGGCATATTTCTGTATAAAAATTTGTTAATCCCATTTAAAAAAAGAAAAAATAAAGCCTGATTACTCTTTTCGTGGCAGTTTTCGTAAAAAGCATTTTGCAATAACTACGATTCCGATCGAACGTTTTATCTTTCAAAAAAATGTCTGAACGTTAACAAACAAACTAGTCCTTGTCATAAGCAATTTTTTAAATCCATTTTTCGCAAAATGGCAACTATCTAAATCGAAAAGTCAAATTTTCGCCAAACAAATCGTTCTTGGTTTGTAAATTAATAAAAAAAAAAAACTACGATGCTCAAAAGAATAATCCTATGGAAAGGATTAAATGATTGTAGTATGAAAACAAAAGAAATTTTTTTTTTGAAAAATTGAGCTTTTGGAGCCTTTAAGGATGTATGTAAAATATATCAAGTCGTCTAACTTTCCATAAAAATGACTAATATGATAGAGTTTATCACGCTGCATCGTTCGGAAAAAAGAAAAAGGCACTTAGCCGATGATTTGAAACAAATACTTAAGAATTAAAGCCTCATTTAACTCCGTGTTATTTGTACCGGAAGTTGACAAAATGAAACTAAAATGATAAAAAAGTATATGTATTGTAGTCAATGTTTGGCCAAAAAAAGAATTTTCAGAAACTTCATACATTTTTCAATTTTTTCACGAAAAAAAAAACTACTGTTCCCGATGTCGTTGTGAAGATATTCATGGTTAACTTTTGACGTTTCATTAGCGTTCTGTAAACTGTTGTTCAATTTAATACGTCCACCATATCGGACACGTAGATGCGGCAACGCAGCACGCTTCAACTGCCGGTCTCGGAATGATCAGCTGTAGTTGACTGTCATGGCTGGGTGTAGCATTGTTGCCACATTTTCTCGGGACAGAAATGAAATGATCTGATTGGCTCAATTTGTACTCGGCCACATATATCAAGTTGCATTTCAATTTCATTAAAAATCGTAAATTATTATACAAAATGACATAATTTTTTCATTAGACATCATAAAAAACAAAAGGAATGATTCGGCACTTGACATTTGGACATAAAGATTAACCTTAAAAAATAAATAGATGTACTGCGGATTTGACCTTATATACATCGAGAGATATTCACAGTTCCAAATTTTCAATAATTCTTTTCCACGTCGTTTTATTTGCTAATTTTAGGCTTTGAGTAAAAAATATAAAATTTGACCAAGCGAACAGATTTTTCAGCACCCATTGCGAAATACTCGAAATTTTTTGGAATAATTTCCAATATTTCCATTGTACATAGAACTTTTTAAAAAAATGTTCAACTATTTTCGTTTTTTGACCTATAGAAAGAGAATGAACTTTTTCGGATTTATAAACAAGATATTTATTTCATTTTTTCTTCCCTAGTCACGAATAACCACATTTTGATATTATTATTTATAAAAGCACAATAGAAATATACAATTTTCGTTTCACTTCGATCGACATCGATTCCATAAACAAAGGTAGGCGAAAATGTGGAAAACCGTTAGTATTATCGCCATCGCTGTGATATCAATCCAAAAGTTGTTCCGATCGAAATCGTATCTGTCAAGCACTTGGGATCCCTCGGTTAAACACGGTAATTCCGGGTCTTCATTTTCGCAAGCTGTCGAAAAAAAGAAACACTGTCAATTAATAAATTAAAAATAAAAAATATGATTTTTGTTTAACTGTTGATTATTTCACGTACTTATGTTGTGCACACCTTCCCATTGCACGATCGTCAATGCCTCTGTCGAATATAACAACCACGATATGTATTTGACCCATCCAATGACTATTGGCAAAGTTCTGACAAAAAAAAGACACCGAAGCATCAAAAAATAAAATACGAACAATCAAATGTCATGTCAAATCAGCACTCTATCTTTTTTGTTATTGCTCTCGGAATTCGATATGTATTATCGAAAAACAATGTAACTTCGTACAAAAAAGGATTTTCAACAATTTATTTATTTAATTTATGGCAATTTTAATCGACGTTTACTTTTTTATTCATTTTCCAAGACAAAAAATAAAATAAATCAACGTATTAAATAGTACAAGCATAAAAATTGTAAAAGCAACGTTTACTCTGGTTTAATTTTATTTTTATTATTCTTGCGTATACCCTTTGCGGGTTTTTACGAGTCCATCCCATCGCTTTAACCATCCCACTTTTTCCCCACTTCACTAATTTCCAATTTCCAAATTTCCATCTTCCTGAGAGACCCCCAAGAGTATTGCCCATAGCCACTCTTTCCTAATGCACTACTGCATCGTATTTGCATGAGGGCCAAGGGAAACTGTGGAAAACCCGGCCGATACAGGCGTCTATATTTTTACTCCGTTTCAATCGATTAGCACCATCAAAAACGCAGAAAAACTGCTTCCCGCTCAGCGATTGATGCGCGAGCCAATGCATGGCTGAACGGTCACCCAACCAAGTATTGGCCTCGCCCGAAGCTGCTTAACGGGAGAAACCAGTTTAGGAGGCCGAAATTTTGGTGTTTTTCGTGAATTTTTTTTAACAGGGAGAGAAATAATCAGAATTTGTTTAAATTTAGAGGATATTTTATTCATGTTTTGAAGTACACTTTGTAATTTTTTCAAGTCATTTCCGCCGGAAATAGTGGAGTTAGAAGCTGCTGTCCATGGACGACTTTTTTTCAACTGGTGGGCATTCTAGCTCAAAAAGTTATTGACCAATCATTCTGAAAATTTGTGTGAATATTCTTTATTCAATTACAATCTATATGAACCTAACTCTAGGATGATATTATTATTGAAAATATTTTTTTAATGCAAAAAAAGGTGAAAAAACATGGTATAAAAACATGACATTGTGTTCAAACCCCTCAAAAACATGCAATTTTCAACTTTTTTGATCATAATTAGGTTCATATTCTTAGAAAATATATTGTTAACGAAAAAAGAAAATTGTAATGATTACAGATAAAAATTGTGACTTCAGGAATGCCCACCAGCAAAAAACTCGGATGGCGATCGTCCATGGACAGCAGCTTCTAACTCCACTATTTCCGGCGGAAATAGCTTGAAAAAATTACAAAGTATACTTCAAAATATGAGTAAAATATTCTCCAAGTTTAAACAAATTCTGATTATTCCTTCCCTGTTAAAAAAATTCACGAAAAACACCCAAATTTTGGCCTTCTAAACTGATTTCTCCCGTTAACTTTGGAGATCGCCGGAGCCACACACCGACCACCCACCTATCGCTGTCGATGTGCTTTGGTTTAATTCAATTTGATTGAACTTTATTTTAATTAATTAATTACCCAAGTTTGACGAACGATCCCATTGTAATCATGAGAATGTAATCAAAAGGTACTAAGTATACCATTGCCAATGGCACGCTGTCAAAAGCTGCAGAAAAGAAGCAACCTGAGAAGAATATTAATATTATTAACATTATAGATCACACTGTCAGGCTATTCGACTGAATTTTCTATAAATTCCTCATTTATGATCATATTAGAAAGACTTCAAAGTTTAAATGACACTGGATTAATTTCAGAAGATCTATAATCGATAATTGCCAAATTTACAATGTTTTTTTTTTCATTAATTAAGAATCTATGCTGCATATAATTATTGAAAAATCATTTGATACCACAAGCTGTAGAAACATTCATCGTGAGAATAGCTACGAGTAATGTCCACCCAAAAGCTTCCATCGTACTCCTGAGCCCTGCTAGCCAGTAAACGATCATCGTGAAGAGAACAGGTTCAACTATCAATCCTGGGAGCTAAAAAAAGTTTCTTTTTTTTACTCCAAACGTCACATGATAAATATCACTCATTCATATTTCATACGTATTTTATAAATGGACGATATAAAAATAATTGTAGGATTCTTTGTTTGTCGACAAAATGTGATAGATTTAGAGAACGAAAATGTTTCCACTCCAATAATTTAATGTAAAACCGTCAATTTTTGGAGTAAACGTTTCGTTAATCGAAAAGGATGATTTTTCCATCTTATTTTTTGTATATGATTGGTGGATTTTTTTCAGCAGTGCATTTCGATTGAAAAACCTGACGTTATCAATTTTGAAAAAACTTCTATTTTTTTTGCATTGTTTTCTTCTTTTGTTTCTCAATGAAATCAGTAAGTTAGTCAATGAACGATATGACTATGTAATTTTTTTGGAAAATAAACGCATTTATTTGATTAATTATTGCATAGAGTAACTAGTTGATTCTCACCAAAGATATAATTCGTGAAAAGTAATAAAGATGAGTCGGATACATTCCAGCTCGATGTTCCCTCAAAAACAATGGCAGTTCCTGGGGTATTAAAGAAAGAGTAGCGTACATTGGGAAAAAAGCATTTTCCGAAACTAGAATAAACAGAACTCCTTGAACCGCTTGAACCCCCAATTGATCTAAGTTTATTGCACCGACGAAACATAAACCCGCCATTATGGCAAGACACTGTAACAATAAAAAACAAAAGAATAATTAACCCTGGACCCCTCCGATCTATTTTCCCGAATGTAAATCCTACAACTGGGTCAAAAACGAGCTCAATCTTCTCTTCAACATAAAAAGTTTTTCGTCCGTGATAATAAGGTTTAATTATACACTATTCTCTTCGTTTTTTGATAACGAAGAGAACTGTGTATGATAAAGTGGCATTTGATGAACATTTGATCAGAGAATCTCTATAAAACATAAAAAAAGTTTCGGAAAAGGCAAAAGAGAAGTTTATTCCTGTAAAAATTGGAGTCATTTACGACCTCGTTTTAGGACTCAAGGCCGGGCTCAAAAGTGGTAATAAAAATCGATACTTTTTAGCTGATTTACCAATTTTTGTATTATGCGGACACACTGGACCGAAGGATCCCTCAAAACCTGCATGAATCCCCTGTGAGTCAACCAGTAGAGTCTCTTCCAACATGCAACTTGTTTACTGAAAATATTTTTACCACAAAAAACATCGATTTAGACGAAAGCACAAAAAAAAAGAAGAAAATAATGTTCATAAAAATATTTGGAAAATTCGATAAAATACTGTACTCACAAATTGCTCAAATTTCGAATATCTCCACGCCACTGAAAAAATGTTGTGCAAATAAAATTACAAGATGATTATTTTTTTTGTTTGTTCCTTCTTGATTTTATGAAATTTGTTCAAATTTTACATCGTAAGACGACGCCATGTGAAGCTCGAGCTGCAAAATTACGTCCATCTCTCGACAAGCATCGCTCGTGAGATAAGCATCGCAAATTCTTTGAGCTATTCTTCTACTCGAGTCCTCTTCTCTTGGCGCGATCGCTAATGTTGCTACGAGAAAATCCGCTGGGTTGTATTTTCTCGGACACTCGTGGCCCTGCCTGAAATAGAAAATTTCATTTTTCAATAAAAATTAAATTTTTATGTTATTTTATTATTATTTTTTATTTGTTATTTTTTTACTTCGAGCATTGGGTTTTTTTTGTTTTTTTGAATTTCGTAAGAAAATATCGATTTTTCGTTTATTTATTGAGAATGAAAAAAAAGGTTTTGAAACCTGGAGAAAAATTTGAACGCTTGTTTCTTAGTTCCGGCAAAAGCGATTCGTCCATCAGCGACGAGAATAATGCGATGAAAAGTGTCGAAAATGGCTGAGCTCGGTTGATGAATCGTGCACAAAACGGTTCGGCCGCGACGTGCGAATTCTGTCAATTGAGAGACGAGAACACTCGCGGAATGAGAATCCTGACCAGTCGTTGGTTCGTCGAGAAACAAAATTTTTGGATCCGTGAGTAACTGGAAACAAAACAATTAATTAGTATACAAAAAAAACTAATTAAACACTGAAATTATCTCGATTAATTTTGAAAATAGATTTATCCATTTTCTATTTTTGTTTCGTACTTCAGTCGCGAATGCCAAACGTTTTTTTTCCCCACCGGACAATACTTTGTCGTATCCTCCTGTACCAATTCGCGCATCTCGTCTGGAGGACAAACCAACTTCCTTTAAAAGATTGTCAACTCTTTCACGAATTTCCCAATTTTCCATTCTTCTGTCGAGCTTCATTCGAGCCTAGAATAATTCCTAATTTCTTTTCATTTTCTTAATTATACGCTGTGCTCACGAGCAGCAATCGCTGCAGTTTCTTTGATTTCTTTTCTTAAGGTATTCCTTTCGCGGAGGGCCGTATTTTTTGGGCGCTTAGCAGGGCCCTCCACATTTGTTCATAAATTAGGCTGCATTTTGTTTAAAAAAGTTATAACCAATTTTATTAGTCCGAACTGTAAACATAAATCGAAAATTTCAGCTTAATTGTGTAAATTATGAAACTTTTTAATATTTTTTGGAGAGCTACAAATGTCAACAACTGCACTGTCAAAGAGAGAAGCTGGACTTATTGTATTTGGTTAAAAAAAAAATAGTGAAATATGAGTGAAAATACGTATAAAGTACGTAGTGACATTGGTAAAAATGTGAGCCAATTTGTAACGGGCAAAAACAAGAATAGCGTTAAAAATATTGTAAAAACTGCCGAAGATAACATAACCTCTTGAACGTCATGGCTACACCAAAATCGTCTGCTGATCACATTCTTTCAAGTTCTATCGTGAATATTTTGTTCAAACGTCCGGTGACTCTCTGTTTTTATCGTTGCTACGGAATCTTCAGAATTTAATTTACCGCAAGACAGTTTATATCAAACATCTATCATTATTTAATATATGAATTATTAAATAGAAATGTGAGCAACAGGTCATCTCCATAAAGTGTCGTGTAAATTAGACGATTTTCAAAGTTATAATTCTTTTCTAAAGGTTCGGTAACCTGGCTCGATATTTTTCCAGTGGACTGGGATGTGCTTTTACTTTTATGTACAAAAAAATCCGTGAATTGTCAAATATTCGAGTTCGTGAAAGGAATACCTTAACGTGAATATTTTATAACTAGAATTTGAACGGCCGTGAAAAGAATTTTTATTACGATCGTAAAGCAAAAGAATTTTTATATCCAGCGCAGAATACTTTTTTCGTCTAACAATCAATTTTTCCTTTACCCACAAAATAAAGGAGCAATTACATGCTACTTTTTTTCTGATCTTACCATAAACCACATGTGTTCTAACACCGTCATAGTACCAATAAATATATCCTCCTGATGCATAAAACCGCTGCAAAGTCTCATAAACGAAGGACCAGGAATTTGTCCGTTTATTCGTACATCGCCGTGCACAATTATTCCAGCTGAAAAAAAAAAAAAAAAAACAAAAATTCCATTCACCACAAGATTTATGCACGAAGAAAAACGAATTGCACACTCGCTAAAAATAAATTTCACTCACGCCCCGTTCGCAATGCTAGAGCTGTCATCAACGAACTTTTTCCCGCTCCGCTATCGACAAACAATCATCAAATCACGTACGAATATTTCATAAAATCCCATTTTACATTCACTTATTTTTTATCCTTCAAATTATTAACTTTTTCCCCGAATGCTTCCTCAAACATTTAAAAATTTCATGCCCTTTTTTGGTAAGAATTCCGAATTGAAGTATATTTCAATCAGAGTCAATTCTTTGACTCGATAATAATTATATTAATTAATGCTTACGTAATTTTTGAAAAAAAAAGAAAAAAAAACAAAAACACTCGAAAATAAACCTCCGATATGCGATTCGCTGTACTATGAATAAAATAATGAAGTATTTTTCAAAATAATTCAAAATTATTGACCGAAAAGTTTTTTGGGTCAATCTTAAATAATAATAATAATTCGTGTTAGCTAATAAATTTTGAAAATGGTTTACCTTCCTCCCAAAATAGCTGTCAAATCGCCGGGTCTGACTGCACCCCGAACTAAAATAAACGCAAGTGACAAACTTTTTATGTTTAAATTGTTTGAAATGTTTTTTATTTTCAATCACGACGTCTCACCATTATTGACAAGTTGTTTGCAAACACTGCTGCCACGATCCATGACATAAACAGAAAGATCTCTCCAAGAGAGAGTGACCCCTTTGCCCATGGAATCAAAAGGTCTCGGTATTCTTGGCCGAGGCGAATTTTCCAACATTTTTCTTTGTACTTTGTTAATAAACTGTATGGAATTTAAATAATTTATAAACTATTTACAAATTTTATCGAGAGCGTGGAACTTGACGCAAGCGTATTTTTTGTGTTCATGGGAAGAAACCTTAGCGCTGAGACGCGACTGCGATCTCGATACCTCGTTGTACACGACTGCGTAAGGGTTGCCCCAGCCGATTACTCAACATACGACATTTGCCATATGGAAGGGAGCTTGTCCTCCGGGATTTTTACTCCCTTAAAAACGAATCCAGACCTCAATAAACCTCGATTAATTCATTGGTAACGTTCAATTCAAAGTTTTTTTCAATTGCACCGAATTTTGGCGATTCTTTCTATAATTTTTCATTCATTTTTTATCGAAATGTAAAATAGTACAAGTGATTAGTGTTTAAAAATTTTTTAAATGGGAAAAAAACACTTTACTTTTTTATTTGCCAAATATTTTTTTTTGCCAAATTAATTTTAAAATTAATTTTAATTTAAAATTTAAAATTAATTTGCAAATTAAATGCAAAATAAATTTGCAAAAATAAAAAAAAATTTTTATTTGCCAAATGAATAATTTTGATTAAAATTTTTGGTTCGTTGCACCAATTTTTTGCAATTAGCTCGCTATTTTTTTATATTTTTTTAAATTGAATTACAAAATGCCATGCTTAGCTACTGTCGATTAAACAAAAAAATACCTGAGAAACACACGAAAAAAACGTTTATTAAAAAACAAGAAATTAAATTAAACGTTTCGATTTATCGGACCAAATTTTTGTGATTCATTCACAATTGAATTTTTTTTTATTGCATTGCAAAATACCGTGCTTAGCTGCTGTCGATTGAGCGAAAAAATACCTATAAAACATGAAAAAAGCGTTTATTATTAAATAAATAAATCGAATGAAACGTTTCGATTTATCGAACCGAACTTTTGTGATTCATTCACAATTCATTTTTTTTTTTTTTTTTGGAATGCAAAACAGCATGCATGGCTGCTGTTTACTGAACAAAAAAATGCGTGTACCTTCCGACAGGTATCTGACACTCGGGATTATGGTAATCGAAGACCGAAACCTTATACGTTCGACTTGGAGCTCGCGCCTCGCACTTGGACCATGTTTATTATTATAATAACGTACTTGCGAGTACGAGACGACAATAAATGGCATATTTGCTATTTAACGACTGGGTCGATTTTAATGCTTTGCTGTCGAGTCCTCGTAACAATAAATATTACAAAATTGCTCATAAATAATTCGAAAATTAACCAAAAATTGCACGAAAGCCCAAATTTTAGCAGCATTCTGTCAAATTTGTGTGAAACCATATTAAATTTTTTCACAAAATGATAATTAAGTTAATTATGAAAAAAATGACATTAGAAATATTCAATATTGATCCAACGGTTGTGGAATAGGCAAATATTTCTTATAAATAATCTCGACAATATCGAATTTCACTTGAGATTCGATTCGGCATTAAACACGAAATGTTTTTCCTCGCACCAAGCTCGAGGATATCGTCACTGTTTCGTAAGATTACGTTGCAGGCTGTGAGAGACGTATCGGGATTTCTAGACTCTCGTACAACTTCAATAGTAGTAGAATTTCATGGACTGGAGATCAATATTTTTCGCAGAGACGCAAACGCGCGTGTACATAAATATAAAACTGTTTGTTACTTTTTAGTCATTTATATTTCCCACGTGCGGTCACAGGGTGTAATTGTCAACCGGTTTTTCGTCGTCGCGGTTAAAACCGACATCGGAGCACGCGGTCGACTTTGCTTCAATGATTCCATACCAGACGAGAATCCTTCGCGAAATCATCCACCACTTTTTTTCTTCAGTGCAATTTTTTATTTCGTACCTCCTACTTGTGGCGCATTCGTCGAAATACCAATCACTCTATTGTCACGGTGTATTATTTCAAATATTTATTTTCAGGCGACTTATCCTGTGAGGTTTCGCCCAGAATAATCAGAAATAAATGCAACAAACTACTTTTATATCAATAATTTTTTATTTTTTTTTTCAGGCATTTTGGTTGAATTAAAAAACAAACATTTGTCAATTAAAAAAATTTGTATATATTATTTTTGTTTTTATTCGCTATTTTTGTTCACACGGTAATCATTTATTTATTTATTAATGTGAAAAACAGCGAATGTATCACTAAATTCAGCATATTTTTGTTCTGATTCTGATCTTTCAATTAATTTCGTCATTTATTTATATATTCACATTTTATACGATATTTTTCTTGATCTTCAACAAAATTGCTTCGCGTAATAATGACAGTTCAGCTAGATTGCGACTGTAAATTGTAGTTGTAAATAACAATGTTAATATCATTTTTGGACACTGAGTTTTTCTGTTGAATTTTTCGCCTTCCTCTTTTGGATTTCTTCGTTTAATCGGTCGATCAAATTTTTCATTTTGTTCGTCTATTTCGATCTCAAAGTCTTGGAGAGAAGTGCTAGAAAAGCGAGGAATCGAAAAGCTATGATGAGACTAACCAGGCTGATTATGTCGACCCAAAAATCCTCCTGTTTAGGGCAGTGAATAAAAAAGATATAAAAATTGATTTTTTCTTTGAATTAAAAAATACTCCGAATATTTATTTCTTAGTTTAGACAAAGTTTGTAAAACTTTCTTTCAATTTTATATACTAATTTTTTGTTTTTTACGTTCACTCACTTCTTTGAAATTGAATGTTTGGAGAACCATACTTCCGGTTTTTGGACACGTGGCGTTACTTCGAGTGCAGGCTATGGATTCAACGTCGGACCATTGATTTATCAAAAGTGCTTCGTTACCATAACGAAACCAGGAGAGATAGGAAAACCATTTGAAGTAAGGTGGAACCGAGCTTTCAAAAGAGTCGAGTAAAAGTTTAAACAAAATGGGCTATTAAACATAAAAAAAAAAAAATACAAAAATGTATCACGTCGTGATAAATTTTATCTTCTTTTACTTACGCAGTATTCAAGAAAAATCCACCGAAGAGTAAAAATGGAATAATAACTGGTGGTCCAACGGAGAGGGCCATAGAAATATTTGTACTTGCACACGAAATTAAGTAACCTGGAATAAAAATGAAAAAAAAAAAAAAAAAACAATAGGTACTCGGTATATTTGCATCGTTCATAATAAATAAGTGGCAAAAAAAATGTCAAAGATTTGTAAGACGAGATCGATTCCTCTTCTCCTCCATGTAATTCTATCAGGCCAGAGAGATTATGTACCGAATGTGTTTACCACGATATTAATCCTTCGTTCAATGAAACAACGTTTTTCATTGATAAAAAAAACGTATTTCGTATAAAAAATAAATTTATTTTTATTTCGCCAGAAGATTCAGTTTTAAATTTAAAAAAAAGACAGAAATGTTATTATTTAAAAAACTTTTTTCAACGAATATTTTCCCAGGGAGCAAGACGAAGAGTTTTTTTTTGTTTGTTTTCTACACGAGATAGGACGATTTTTAAAATAAATCAATAATTAGATTTAACTCGTAAAACTATAGTGCGATTTTTCAGGCACTTTTAGTTTTATCTCTTTTTGGTTTTCAAGAATTTTTCATTTTTTTGTTCATTACCAAAAGAGGTAGCGACGTTGGCTATTAGTATGAGAATTCCAGCAGCGATGAAAAAATGTTCTACTCCAGAATACAGGCCAATCATCGGATAAGCAACGGTCGTGAAAACGAGAGGCACAGCTACAAAAATCGGCGCTTCTGCGAGTGTCTTACAAATAAAATATATATCAGTGCGATACATTCCGTTGCGATGCTCTCTCAAAAAAATTGGCAATTCTGCACAAAATACCTGAAAGGAAAAAAAAATATGTGGTCAAAATGAACAGAATACTCGATTGAATTTTTTAACTGAATTCGATACTGACACTTATCACTGCA
Source organism: Rhimphoctona megacephalus (assembly GCA_963989365.1). Classification (NCBI taxonomy): domain Eukaryota; kingdom Metazoa; phylum Arthropoda; class Insecta; order Hymenoptera; family Ichneumonidae; genus Rhimphoctona; species Rhimphoctona megacephalus. Next base: position 15,883,089 of record OZ022417.1, read on the forward strand.
AATACGTTTTGAAACGTCATATTCGTGAGGAATATGAATAATGAACCGTTTATATTCATAACTCCATCCTGGTCGAGTTTTTGACCGAAATATATTACTCCAATCAGGAGGGACACCATCTGTGACGAAAAAATAAAATATTCGTAAAGTGACAACAAAAAATTAACGATAAAAATGACTTTTGTGAAAATCAAATAGTTCAAAAAAATGATTTTTATCTTAAAATTATTTTTCCACTGATTCGAATAATTTGTTTTTGCATATACATGGATCGTTGTCGACCTTCAAGCATTTCAATAGTGCCATACATTTTATTTTACGAATTAAAAAAAAAACAAATACGAGTTTGAAACAAAATTAAATTTATCTGAAAATGATTTGTTTTGCATGCTCATGAATCGTTGTCGATTTTAGAGCATTTGAAAGGTACGATAAAATTTTTTTTGCAGTTAAAACATGAGCAATGAGTTGGTAGTTTCGATTGAAGATTTTTTTTCGTTACCAGAGTCTGAAGCAGTCGAACTTTAATGAGTATTGGTTCTTTGATGACGGAGATCCAGGAGCGCCAAAGAACAGCACGAAATTGTTCGCACCAGGATGCTTTGTAAGGTGAACTTCCTTTATTGCCCTTGGAGGCTAATTCTTTCAAAGAATCTTCGAATTCCCCGTTTATAGATTCAGCTTCCAGCGCAATTTTCATGCCGTGATCGCTACGTTGAAAAGCATCGCAGACCGAATTTATTGCGTGTCTACAAGAAACTTCACGACCTGGCACAACTGCCAGAACTTGGACGAAGTAATCGGCGGGATTGTAATTGCTCGGGCAAACAGCTCCCATTCTAAAAAGGTCAATAATATTCGTCATTCTTTCGTTCATTTTATTTTCTTAATTATTATTTTATTTTTATTTTTACGCACGATTTGAAAAAGGCACAAGCCTGCTCTGGCGTTCCCATAAACGCGACTCGTCCCTCAGCCATTAATAATATTCTGTCGAAAAGAGCAAAAAGCTCTGACGATGGTTGATGGAGCGTTGCAATTATTGTTTTGCCACGATCTACGATCAAAACAAATCCAAACGATTAAATAATTAATAATGTACGAAACGATACTCCAATTTTATTTAGTAATAAAAAATTCTTTTTTGCTCATTTTTTCTAAACTCTTTTCGTTTTATAGAGTTTCAATGTTTTCGAGTTTTGAGACGATGAAATAATTAATAATGTAGGAAACAATATCTCCATTTTTTTAGTAAAAAAACTTCTTTTTGGCATTTTTTCGAATCTTTTCTTTTTAATTTATAGAGTTTTTGTCATCAATTTTTCACCAAATACGACTTTATCATACGTCATTTTCTTCGTTATAAAAAAACAAAGAGAACAATGTACAATTAAACCTTATTATCACATACGAGGAATATTTTATGCTAAAGAGAAGATTCGGGTCGTTTTCAACCTCGCTGTAGGATTAACGTTCGGAAAAATAAATTGTATGGGTTAATAAATCGAATGGATTAAATCATTCGATAATCCGGAGCGTTGAAAAGTACCTGAAGTTGTTCTTAATAAATAATATTGAACAAAATGAAATCAGATCCCAAGAATTGTGTTTATTTTTTTTTTTTTTTTTTTACTTACGAGTCAAATCTTTGAGAACTGAGACTACTTGATGTGCCATGAAAGAATCGAGACCGGAAGTTGGCTCGTCGCAGAACATAAGAGGTGGATCAGTGAGAACTTCCGAAGCAAAGGACAATCTTTTCATTTCTCCTCCTGACAGGCCTTTTACACGTCCTGGAATACCGATAACGGTATTTTTGCATTTTGTGAGTGCGAGCTGCGTTAAAATGACAGAAATTCGATTTTTTATTTGAAAACTTCGATTTGCCTATCAAATTCGACCTTTAATTTGAATATTTCGATTTCTCAATGAATTTTTATGATTTTTATTCATACAATAATTTTATTTCATTCATAATTTTATTTATAACTTGATTATCAATTTTTTTAATGCCAATCATTTTTTTTTTACGTCTATATTTGAATAAAAATTATCGAGATGGACTTACCTCGGAAATCACTTCGTTTACTCTCTTGAGTCTTTGACGATAAGGAATGTTGCGATCCATTCGTACCATTGCCTGAAAGAGAAGATGTTCCTTAACCGTAAGAGTTCCAACGAATAAATCGTCTTGCTGAACGTAAGCTGTTCTTGAGATTAGTACACTCGGACTAACGCGTTGACCATTCGCTGCCATCATCCCGGAAACTGTTATTCCACGAGCAGAGCGAAAAGTCAACGTATTTAAAAGTGTCGTTTTTCCTGCTCCGGATGATCCCATTATTACGAGAAGCTCGCCTGGATAAGCGACACCGCAAACTTTGAAAAACACAAAGAAAACGAACAAACTTTATTTAAATAAATTGAAAAAAAAACAAATTATTCTAATTGTAAAGTGAAAAATAAAATTTTATGGCCACAATTAAATTTAATTTAATTTGATCGCATGGAATTCATCAAATTCGATTGTTTCGATTAAATATTTTAATTAAAATAATATTTTTTAAGTAGATATAATTTTTTCAGTTGCCAAAATTAAAAAAAATACTTGAATATTCGATTCACCATCTTTGAGAATGTGCTTTTGTTCAACAGGTCGTTTGGTCCTGAGAAATCCGAAACGATCCCAAAAACGATCCTTTTTCTTGGCATGATAAACGTTCACGTCACTCCACGTGTATGTTATTTTTTCTGAAGGTTCTACGGATCGATCTTTGGGTCTATTGGATGACAAAATTGGGTCCATTCGAAGTATAGCTTCCGGTTCGGCGGTTCGTGGTCCATATCTGTGATTATCCGTTTTTGGATTGAACTGTAGTAAATCATCAGATAAGTTTCAATCCAACATATCGCCTTTAGGCTTTATTCACTCCCACTTTCCCGCGTACATTGAAATTTCCATTTTACACGGTATGATAAATCAACATTTCATTAAAATCAATTAGGCAGTTGCATTTTCGAAATTCAAACAGATAATTCTCTCAAATTTTGAATGCAATGATTGAATCGCCGGGCAAACAACTCTTCACAGCTTTACTCCGTAACAACTCCGGTCTCAAAATCTCCACTCTAAAGCTCATAACGTCTCTATTCTACGAAATAGTAGTACAAAATCTTGACTTTTCATTTCTCTACTCCATAAAAACTTCCGTCTTAATGAGTTATATCTAGTTGTTTCAGTTGAAAAAATGGAAAATTTTGTTTTGCACTTTCTCAAAGTACGTCATCTTAAGAACGTTTTCTCAAAATATTATAAGGATCCGAGCACTAGAACGAATATATTTACGTGCGCTACCTGAGAGTGCGAGTCTCCGAGAGCAGCGATCGACGACTTTAACGAGAGAAACCAGTTTAGGAGGCCGAAATTTTGGTGTTTTTCGTGAATTTTTTTCAACAGGGAAGGAATAATCAGAATTTGTTTAAACTTGGAGGATATTTTATTCATGTTTTGAAGTACACTTTGTAATTTTTTCAAGTCATTTCCGCCGGAAATAGTGGAGTTAGAAGCTGCTGTCCATGGACGACTTTTTTTTCAACTGGTGGGCATTCTAGCTAAAAAAGTTATTGACCAATCGTTCTGAAAATTTGTGTGAATATTCTTTATTCAATTACAATCTATATGAACCTAACTCTGGGATGATATTATTATTAAAAATATTTTTTTAAAGCAAAAAAGGTGAAAAAACATGGTATAAAAACATGACATTGTGTTCAAATACCTCAAAAACATGCAATTTTCAACTTTTTTCATCATAATTAGGTTCGTATTCTTAGAAAATATATTGTTAACGAAAAAAGAAAATTATAATGATTACAGATAAAAATTGCGACTTCAGGAATGCCCACCAGCAAAAAACTCGGATGGCGATCGTCCATGGACAGCAGCTTCTAACTCCACTATTTCCGGCGGAAATGACTTGAAAAAATTACAAAATGTACTTCAAAACATGAATAAAATATCCTCCAAGTTTAAACAAATTCTGATTATTCCTGCCCTGTTAAAAAAATTCACGAAAAACACCAAAATTTCGGCCTCCTATACTGGTTTCAAACGCGATTATCTTCGAATAATGTTTTTTTTTAAAGTGCTGGTGCGGTGAGCACGATTTCTCGAAAGCAATTTAACCGATCGATTTGAATCTTTCACGAGCTTGTTTCTAATTATAATGGCTTATTCGTGAACAAAGGAATTTTCATTTGGACCAAAATTTATACTTTTTTCGGTCAAAAAACCTCATTTTTGGAACCTCAAAAATCGAACATTTCAGAAAAATCAACGGCATTTTTTTAAAAATCAGAATTTCGCTAAACCCTTCGTTCACGAAGAGCGTATAGTATTATACTAATGAAATCTTTTTGGTTTTTTGATTTCAAGTGAGCCGTTTCAGAGATATCATGCTCACCGCGAGTGATGTTCAAAAAAAGGTGTTTTAGGGCAATGACCATATTTCCCCGAATAGTGAAAATTTTTTCATGAAGAAATTTATGTAAGTACCTCGAAATATGTAGTAATTGATACTGTATAGTATATTTTAATAAAATGATGTTAACATGGCTAAAAAAATCATTAAAATCCCCTAACGAGCACTACTAGTGTGCCCAAAAAAAAGGTGATTTTCGAGAATTTATTGAAAGAAAAGTATTGCATCGAATGTTTTGAAATTTCGAGGATATATTTGTGTATAAATGATGTATATACAGTAATTTTTTTGTATGAAAATTATTCAATTTTCAGCAGGGAGAGTGGTTGGTCTAGCGGATAAGGGCTCGAGCTCGCACGCCGCGGGTCCCGGGTTCGAATCCCGACCAGAACACCAATGAAAAATTGACATTTTTTTCACGTATTTCCACTGTAATCCCGGGTGGTTTGGACTCCACCTTTATAAAAATCATGTCCAGACTTCGCTGTGATGCTGATGAGCGGTCGGTGTACGGCGACGGTTCTCATCGTGCGGATGGTGGCTCCCTAGCCGTGTACTGGCTATAGCTCATTGCATTACAGCTGAGGAGGTACCTCTCTTAAGCGCCTGTGGTAGCTGTGCTTGAGCATGCTCGCATTGCTACTTGGGGAAATTAGGTAGGTACCGGCTGTATCGGCAAAGTTTTCTGCAGTTTCCCTTCGCCCTCGGCAAATGCGATACAGTTGGGGATAAGTCGACTGCAACCGCACAGGGGGGGGGGTGTCTTTGGAAAGGGGGGGGGCAAGCTAAAAAGGGCAATGGCAAATGCAATAAAAAAAATATTCAATTTTCAGCGACTTATGCGCCGTCTCCCCAGTTTCCAAAAAAAAAAGTTCCGCTACCGCTGCAGTGATTGCGGCCTTCAGAGTGCTTGTAATCAAAAAATAAAAAAGTCCGTTAAACTAGAAGGTATTGCCTGTACAATGTACAAATATAACAGCCGCCTGTATCGGCCGGTTTTTCCACAGTTTCTCTTGGCCCTCGTGCAAATGCGATGCAGTAGTGTATTAGGAAAGAGTGGCTGTGGGCAATACTCTTGGGGGTCTCTCAGGAACATGGAAATTTGGAAATTGGAAATTAGTGAAGTGGGGAAAAAGTGGGATTAAAGCGATGGGACGGACTCGTAAAAACTCGCAAGAGTATACGCAGGAACAATAAAAATTTTAAAAATTACTCAAAGTTTAATTGAACCGAATTTTTGCGATTGATTCTATATTTTTTTATTATTTTTTATTAGAATGCAAAATAGTGCACTTTTCTAGTGTTTAATAATGATAAAAAGTAATAAAAAAAACACGTCACTTGCCGTGAATTTAAACCGTAGAATTTAAACAAATGCTATGGAAAAACTCTTTGGCAAGACTACCTTAACAACAGAGTTCATATGGAGAAGAGCTGTAAGTTTTTTTTACCGTATTATAAAGTAGTGATATTTTGGTATAGGCAAATTTCGGAGTAATAATATTTCGGTGCATACCTCGCGAACAGTAATAATTTTGACGATTAGAGATGAAACAGGAGTAAATATGTTAAAATGTAGAGGCGTGTATTATTTGAGTCCAGAGATTGTATGGGTGGAATTGTTATGGATTAGAGTTGTCAAGCGAAGAGCATTTTTGTACTACCAGCTAAATTATAATTCTCATATTATTCGATTTTTCAACAATCAATTTCTTAATCCCAAAACGAAAAGATCAAGGACTTCTCGTATCTTTTTTCGTTTAGTCGGAGGATGCAACAAAAAACATTATAAGCGCAAGAGGACGTCGCCCTCTCAACTATATTCATAATTATCTATATATACCGGCGTGATGCATTTTTAACGGGGAGAAGCCAATCGTAGTCACCTTTCGTATATGTTTCCCCGTCTGCTACGTAAGGTTTCATTTGTACTCGCAGGAGGCACACGAATTTACCAACAAACCATCGAAACAATTTCAATGTCCCACATGGCGACTATCATTTTTTAAACCCACTCGAGCAGCCATAGAAATGATTTTTAACATCGGTAAAATAAGTCTTGAAAAAAGGACTTGCAGGAAGAAATAGTTACGGAAAAATATAAATAAATATATTAAAAATAAACATAAAATTTCTATAAAAAGAATGTTTGATAAATTGTTCGACGATTATTGTTCGGTAAGATTTTTAGTTTTAATCCTTTTTTCATACCCTTCATTTGATTTCGAAGAGCTCATTATATTTCTCATAAAAAGCCATTGGTATATTTTCAAGGTAAATCTGCAGTGGAAATGCAGCGTCGAATCAAACGATTCATCATAACATTTTGTGAACTCGAATAAAAGATAAAAGGTAACCCGTAAAACTGCATTTTATGTTGCAGAAAATGTGCAATGAGAGAACATCTTGCACACACAGACAAACACTAAGGCATACTCTTAACTACGTGTGACCGAGGGCCAAACTTATATAACTCAACCGGTTCGAGACCTCGAAAGTGAATTTGCTATTCCTATATTTCTCTTCATGCCAATTTTATTCCTTGTTCAATTGTCGGAATGTAACGCGATTAATTTTATTTTGATCATAAATTCCACTTACGAAAGCTACTGCATGGTACGATATTCTCTGATGCGAACCAGTACTCGTTGACGCTGTTGCACTTGCCAATATCAGCGGCTCGTTCTCGTCCGTCGCTGTCATGCTTCCAAAAACCCTTTTTTTTATCTCCTTTTCCACAAAAACGAATTAATTTTTCTTCCAAAATTTATATTAATCCTGGTAAAAGAAAAAGTTTTGGGCAAAGTTATTTCCCACAAAAACGAATCAATTTTTCTTCCAAAATTTATATTAATCCTGGTAAAAGAAAAAGTTTTAGGCAAAGTTTATTTCCCATAAAAACGAATCAATTTTCTTCCAAAATTTATATTAATCCTGGTAAAAGAAAAAGTTTTGGGCAAAGTTATTTCCCACAAAAACGAATCAATTTTTCTTCCAAAATTTATATTAATCCTGGTAAAAGAAAAAGTTTTAGGCAAAGTTTATTTCCCACAAAAACGAATCAATTTTCTTCCAAAATTTATATTAATCCTGGTAAAAGAAAAACTTTTGGGCAAAGTTATTTCCCACAAAAACGAATCAATTTTTCTTTCAAAATTTATATTAATCCTGGTAAAAGAAAAATTTGAGAGTATTTTTCGTTCAAACCAATGTTTCGATCAGAAGACACAATTTTTATGATTTATCAACTCGTTCAAAAAACAAGACAAATTTTCTTTTCAATTTCGAATAAAACTCATTTAGAAATCGCTAAAAATATTTATCTGATTCTTCGGAACGAAAATGTAAAAATTGTTCTTTTGTAGATGCAGTTAACCCTAGCTATACACTACGGGGTCCAATGGACCGACAGCAACACTACATTTTCACCTTTTTTCACCACACGCCTTTTCATAAACGTTAGAACTTGTTATCAAACGAATCTTTGGCTTTACTGGTTACTTCTCCGGATTGGTCGGAGTCTGGCGTTTCGATTTCACGACAATTAAACCTCAATAGACGAGTTTGTTACAATGTTATAGAGCAAGAAGAGTCGTCGGTCCAATAGACCGATAGTGTGTAAGTAAGGTACTAAAAGTTATAATATGTAGCTAGGATTAATAGTTTTGATTTTGAATAATTATATTTGCCTTACGAAGAGTAGTTTCATCTTGTTTTGCATCATTTATTATTATTCAATAACTCTTACACCTTTTTACGTACTTTTTTTGCCACAACAATGATCAATTAAATCCATGATAAATGATCACATTCTTGACGTACTGTAGATCAGCGTTTTTTTTGCTTCAATCGATCAACCCGGATTCGATAAATGTATAAATTAGTATTACGATTGTCGTCCTCGTGTCTGTTCGCCTTTTTTACCTATTTCCATCAAAACACGACGTTGATAGAATTGAAGAAAAAATAAATGCAACTTTCCACGAGTGTGTAGGCAAAACCTTTGCAAATCACGACTTACGTAAGGGAGAATGCAAACGAGATACTAAACACAGTGAGATCGTTGAGAAACTACCGCTTTTTATGTTTCTATATTTTTCCCATAGTGAATCGTCAATGATTATTTAATAGGGCACTATCAGGGAATTCATATCTAGAAACCAATTAAATTTTATTTTAATTCAGCTGAAAATTCTTGAGAATTGAAAATATAACAATATTTACGAAAAAAAAGGAAAAACATTAAATTACGATGAAACTTGGAAAATGCTGAATTAATAAATTGAAATATTTCGATCGAGTTCATCGAAATTTCCACGAGTCTCAACTTTTCAATTTTTGTACACAAATCCATCGAATCAAAAAACAGAACAATATCGTTGAACTTTAAGTAAAAAATGATTTTGTCCAAACAAACAAAAAATATGAAAATCGACATAAAAAATATTACAAACAAAGAAAATATGTTGTAAAATTGTTTACAACGGTTAGATCGTGGTTAGGATTTAAAAAAACACTTGTATACATGAAAAACGAAGCAGCAACTTTGACGATCGCGTGATGACTGAATGAAGTGTTGAGCTCGAGGTAAAACCAGCCGGAACGCACCTTCCCTTCATCTCTCGTATTTCTATGCGACATCAGCACGATTTGCATCGTGTTTAAAAGAGAGAAACGAACCGAACTATTGAACGAATAATTTTACACAGTTATGGAAAAATTACATAACAAAATAATAACGTAAAAACAACAATAATTAACGATTGTTTCGACGTGATAACAGGCGGTAGGTATTGTCTTGCAAAAGTCATGAAAAACTTGATCGTACGCAATAATTAATTAAAATGGAATTTCAACAAGCGATAATTTCATTTTCAAACCCTTTTCATTGTTTTATTGTTTCGTTATCTTTCTTACAGTCGGCTTTATAAATAACCTTGAAATACAATTGATTTGGTATTTTTAAACGCTAAACGGTGTGTATATTTACAGGAATTATCGAGGGAGCTGAGAATATGCTACGTTTAATATTATTATTATTACTTTATTGTTATAATTCATCAATTATGAGGGTTCGATCTCGTCGCGTGTGTACGAGATCCAGAGAGAGAAAGAGAGAGAGAGAGAGAGAGAGAGAGAGAGAGAGAGAGGAGAGAGAAAGAGTAAAAAATCCAAACCCTCGACCTCTCTCGAACGGTTTTAACCAGACACCAAATGTTTTTGTTTCTCCGCGTGAAAACCTGCATAAATAAACGTATTACGTTTAGATTTTCGAACTATTAGTTTTCTCATCACTGCCTAAATACAGCTCGCTCGATCTATCGAGAAAAAAAAAACACTAAAAAAAATCCTTAATACATCGTTCTCGAGAACGTAAAAATTGGAATTTCTTTTTGTACAAAAAAAGTCGTTTGCACTTTTTATTCTTTCGTTATATTACAGAGAATTGGTCGATCGTAGTTTAACGCTTTGTTTTTTTTTTTCTTCTTTTTTTTGCGGTTTGATTTTTTATTCACCAGATATGACGAGTCGCGGACTCTCATTAAGTTTACGATTGTGTGCAGTTTGATAAGAAAATGGAAAATAGTGAGAGAGGAGAGTTGATTGTGAAGCGTCGAAAAACGGCTCTGGCTTCTTCGCGTTTCATCCAAATTACGTTAAAACTAGTTGTATACTTTTGTTGTTGCATTTAATATAAAGTTACGAGTTTTACAGTTACGGTGATAAGAGATTTTGTGTGGTAGAAATATAGTTATAATAATGATAATAGTAATAGTAATAATAATAATAATAATAATAATAATAATAATAATAATAATAATAATAACCGTAATAGTTGTGATAAAGGATATTAATTATTCATTAACTAATATTAATTTAAACCAAAAAAAAAACAAAGAAAGAGTTACAGCGATAAGGATAGTAGTAGCGTAATAATCGTAATAATTGCATTGTGTTTGGTTGCATTGCGACCAAAACTAACGAAAATTGTTCAATCACAAAGCTCTTCATTGTCGATTATTTTTTATTTATTATTTCTTTTATCTTTTTTTTCATAACGCATACCGAGAGAAAAAGAAAGAGTAAGAAAGAGAGAGAGAGAGAGAGTGTAAGAGACAAAAAGTGCATGAGAGAAAAATGAATTAATCGATCTTTATAAAATCACGAATCGACCAATTTGTTCATCACAACCGATCACAATATTACGCAAGACGCGAGACCCTTCGATGACAAAGAAAAGTTCAATGTCTCTGATACAATATTATATTTCTAATTTTCTTCTTTTCGCGAACGAACTTAACATCGTCGTATCAAAAGAAATAATTTTCATAATTTTCTTCCTATCATCACGTTACGTACAATCTTACACACGCATTCACCGTCTGTATCACTTTTTTAAATCGTACTTCACTAATTTTTTATTATAATATTTAAATTGAACTATTTTTTTCCTTTTGTAAAAACAACGGAATCGCAGGCTCGAGCACTTAGTTCGAAAAATACTATTTCGTTTTGATCATGAATCTTTGATGTAAATATAGCAGGAAAATGTTTATCATTTTTATTAAAATTTCATGAGAACTGTATTCTCCAAACTTTCTAACGCATTTTTTTCAGAGGATTTAGGTTCAGGACTTTTTTTTACATCAATTAATTCCAATCTCCACAAAATAATTGATTGTTTTTAGAGTTTTTCATATCACTAACAAAAAACATGTTCTTCAAACGAGAGGTGCTCAATTTTCCTGCAGTAAATAACTCAAACGATACGCAAATTCGAATTAGCTAATAGCACAAAAAAAAAACATTTTCTCCAACATCTTGCGTAGATATTTAAAAATTATTTTTATTTGTATTTTTTTATCTTCTCTTCAACGTCTTCTCACTATCTAAATTCAAACTTACGCTTCGAGATTATATAATTATGTGTGAATTTATCAGTCAAGATTGGAGACACGCCATGATAATGTGAAAAAGAAAGAAAATGATGAAAGGAAAGAGAAAGTAGAAAATGAAAGGAAAGAGAAAGAAGAAAAAATTATAAAGAATTCGTTCACGACAGCAAATTTGCACGTTACAAGATACGCGTTATACAGTCTCTGAAAAATATGAGCTCTACGAGCTTCCAAAAATCTTTCTTCTAATTCCTCTTCTTCTCCTTCTTCTAGAATGAATTATTCATCGAAATTGTAAATAAAAACTATTCCATTATTGGCACTATCTACGTCATTTTAAATATACGGCCTGACTTGCCTATAATCCGCTTCTTATTGTACTGCGTCCTCGAACAAAATCTAACTTCCAATAACTTTACAAGCGAATTTACAAAGCTCGATGTATAACTCCTATGAGACACGCGCTCGTCGACATTTTCACAGGCCCAAATCAGACAGTTTGTTCGACTAATAAAAATTTTCAAAACGTATATTAATAACCGTTTTCCTTTAGTTTTGCTTCTTTTTTTTAATCCCACAATTCGCTTTTTTGATTTTTTTTTCGACTTTACAATTTTTTTCATACGGAGGCCAAAAATTTGATCGCTTTTTTTTATAAAGATACAGCGATCAACGACAGAACATTACAACTTACAAAATCGCTCATTTTTCTTGCAAGAGTTTTCTCTTCTTCCTTTTTTTAAATATTATTTGATGCTACTGCTGAAATTTCTTTAATTATTTTCACCTATATCTAATTTCCTCGATGTGTGCAATTTTTGTTTGTTTTTTTTTTTTATGCCGCCGTCGCCGGCAGCGAATTCCGAATATCGTACAGTTATTCCAACGACTACGGTCTCGCGGTGAATTGAAATCGTGAAGGTTTACCGGGTCTATGAATTCATTTGATCAATGCGAGCTGCCTATTGCCTCCTTGGCAGTTTTTTTCTTACCATCGTTGAGAAAAATAGAAATAGAAAAAGAGAGAGAGGGCAACGATCGGAATTCCGTACATCATCGTATGAGTAATATGTATTGCTTTGGGTTATCACATTGCGATCTGCGAATTGTTCAATGTACGCGAAAATACGTTGAGGATGTTTTATGCACACGTTCCCAGCCCAAATTTCATTTTATCAAAGTTTCGACGGTTGGCGAGTCGAAAAAAAAACTGAAAAATTTTAACCGGCGCCTAAATGCTTTGGGCTTTGATTTTTAATAATAAAAACTACAAAATTATTCACTCAATGCTTGAGAAAAAAATTCGCAGATGTAATATTCAATCCTTTTTACAAAAAACTTCGAAAAATTCACGAATTTCATTCCTTTTCTATAACTCCAAAAAATCATTTCCAAAGAGACGGAAAATTTTGGAATAAACAACGTTTGTTCGAAAAAATCAAATTCAATTCGAACGACGAAAAAAAATTCTGTAAACATTTGTTCAAACACTTGATTAATAACTTTTTGGAATTATTATCGTTGAAAATTAATAATAACAACGTTTTGACGGTGACTGAAAATTCTTCAATGTTTTATCGATTCACCAAGTACCAAAATTCTGATGAAATTGTTGACTGGAAACGTTTTTATGAAACGTCTTTAACATCAAGAATGAAAAAAACAATAAAAAACGAGATTTATACCTCAAGACACGCCGCTGAGCGATGAGAATTGATTAAAGAAAAATATATTTGTATCTCGTGTTATCACCGCAGTCATTTCAGTTGAACGATTTCGCTCATTTGTTTCTTTTTTTTATCTCGAAGATATCGTAGCTTTTGGCATTTGAATTATTCACCACGTTGCATCGCACACTCTCATCTATGATTGTTCGTTTACGTTTTGTTTTTTCATCATTCGTAGCGGCCAATGTAAAATCACACGAACACGATTTAATTCCCGATTACCATTTTCAGTCAATTTTCAATTATTTACGACGCGAGTAATCGTTTCATTTGTTTTATTTAATTTTTCGAACTATCTAATCTGTGTGTGTTTTTTTTCTTCTCTTCTTACTTTGAGCACGTGCAGTCTTTATCCCCCTGCGAATCGCAGCGATTAATATCGCCGCCTTATATTTACGTCGTTTTGTTGTTCTTCGCCATATTATGCGAGGCCCAATTTAACGATGTCTTCCACGAATTGCAAAGAGCCTCATCGAATTTACTTTTAAAGTGTTTTTGCGCCTCGCTCTCCGACATTTCGAGAACCTGTTCACGGAATAAAATAAATAACAATTGAATTTTCATTTTTTAAATAGTTTTCATATGCTAGAATTATTACTGGCGATGGAATCAAACTTAACCGATTAAAAAATCGACGATTGGTACAAAATTATATCGCAACATTTTGCGGGATATCCCACGATCAATGATCATAAATTTAAGCTTAAGTTCAGGACTGAAATTCCAGTTTAAAAGTTTTGTAAAGTTTTTTCCTCAGGTTCCGTCCTGGTGAATTATTTAATAATCGAAGTTGGAGGAAGGGCGATCTTTTATCGCCAATACTGCCAAAACAGTTAGCGATCGAGCACAAGATTATAGGACCAATTTTGTAGATCATAAAATTTCCTACAAAAAATCCCTTAACGAAATTTTTCTATCTTTAATCGTTTGGACTTGAGAGCTGATCAAAAAACATAACTAGTTTCCATAGGGCTAACGTTTTTAGATAAAAAAATACCATCTCAAGCTTTTCGTAGAAAATTTTATGCTCTACAAGATTGGTCCTACAATATTTTGCTCTATCTGTAATCGTTTCGGTAGTATGAGCGATGAAAGAATGCAATTCCTCCAAATTAAAAAAAAATCGGTCGGTCCTAAATCTACGTTTACGATTATGACCATTGATGGTGGAACGTCCTAAAGATTTAAATAAACAAATCTACGAGCAAGTATCTATGGTTTTTCAAACCATACTTACCAAAGTATCTCTCAAATAATTGAGATCCTTTTCCGACGAAAGTTCCGGCAATCCCGTTGATATCATCATGGCAAACAGGGAAAGTATAAGACCACCGTGACGTCGTAAAACGAGAAAAGCTTGTTCGCAATAATTCTGAAAACGTTGGAATTCCACGGCTTGACCCTTCTTCGTTTGACCTTTATTTATGACGTGAACAAAGTCATTGGTGAGTACAAAAGGTACTCGTTCACGTCGGAATCCAAATTTCTCTTTGAAGTGACCGAGTATGTGGCCAAAATCAACGTGAAACAGTTGACCGGTCTTTTTGACCATTATGTTGTCAGAATGACGATCTGCGATTCCAAGAACATACGTCGCTACGCAGTAACCTGCGCAGCTCAATGTAAATTCTTGAATTGCTTTGTTTAACGCCGAATCCGTGTGATTGTGATCTTTTAGCCAAGCGAGCAATGATCCTCGTCTAAAAATAAAAAAGGTAATTATTAAAAGTTAATTAATTTTAAAAAAACCAAAAAGAAGATATAATAATTGATTTAAATAAAATATTTCTTAATTTTATTTCAGAACACAAATGTTTGTGCCAATAATTTTATTCCATAAACTTTTCGGTACATAGTAGTTCGCAAAAAAATCTGAAAAAAAATCAACCATCTTCAAGACGTTACGAGCATTAATGTACAATAATAAAATTACCAAGAAATTGATAAAAAATTGGTTTAAAAACAATTTTTCAACAAATATGTATTCAAAAAAATCCCTAAACTCAATTCGTGTAACGAAAAATAAATTGTTTGATTATCTGTCGAAAAATATTTCGATTGAGCAATCTGTAAATAACTTTTTAGAATTATTATTATTGAAAATCAATGTTTATAAAATTTCGAAGGCTGAATTTTTACAGACTTTTGTCCAGTTGCGATGTTCCGAAATTCTGATCCAATAAAAAATTTCAAGTAATAAGTAAATAAATAAAATATTTTGGTGTACCTAAATGCTGCTGTAGCTGAAAACATTCCCTTTTCCTTCTGTATATTGGCTATCGTTTCAGCATTGAGTACAACCTCAATCATTCCAACTCTATTTTCGGTGGAGATGCACCGATAAGGATTCATGCGTAAATCCAAACCTTCTCTCTTCCACAATTTATCCATTATTCTCAACATCTGTAGAGTCAACATATCCTGTCTCAAATCATCGCCATGTTTGAGAATAAGGTAAATATCATCGCCGAACGTATCATCGTTTTCGAAAACCAGCCAAAGTGGTCGCATTTTGCTGTCCATCACGCGACATTTTTCGATTCTACAATTACAAAATTCACTATTGCTTCTAATCCACAAAATCTAAATTTTTGAATAATTTTTTCATTATTTCTTAGTTAATATCATTATGAAATTAATCCCAGACCCCAACAAACTATTTTTCTAAACGTCAACCCTACAACAGGGTCAAAAACGACCGCAATCTTGTCTTTAGCATAAAATGTTCCTCGTATACAATAATGAGCTTTAATTATACACCGATCTCTTCGTTTTTTCATAACGAAGAGAATGGTGTATGATAAAGTGGCATTTGGTGAACATTTAATCAGAGAACCTCTATAAAACATAAAAAAAGTTTCGGAAAAGGCAAAATAGAAGTTTTTTTACTGTAAAAATTGGGGTCGTTTCCGACTCCGTTGTTGAGATTTAGAGTTAATCACTGCTAATTTGATTTGGAATGATTTTTCTCTAAGCTTACTTTACATGCTTCCATCGAAAGCTTGGATCCAAGGGATTGAGTACGTTCGAGAGAGCCTCCTGACAATGTGGCTCTTGTATATAATCCTGAAATACCTGTAGAGCAGCTTTTCGATCTTTTCGTAATTTGACCATTTCGGATGCGGTTCTAAGTTTATCCAAGCATTCCATTTGCTTGAAAAGAACGCGCATATGTTGTTGGCTACCACGACAATAGGCTTCGAGAATGAGGCCAAAACGTACGGAGACGGCGCCTACGTGCATTTCTGATCTGTAAATAGTAAGAAAATAATGTAAATAGTAGTAATGTAAAAGAAGGCACTGAGAAAAAAGATTTGTTGTTTGAACAAAAATTTTGTTGAAATCATTCAACACGTTGATTTGTTTGTTCCAACCACTTAATTTGCTGGCTCAAATAAATATACGCTTAATAAACAAATCTCCATTGAGAATTTGAAGCTTCAATCAGATAGAAAAAAGTACCTGAGATGCCAGAACAAAAAGTGTCCTATCCTCTGATTATTGAGAGCTCGTCGCAACAAGAATTCCGTCAAATCGCAGGACAGATAACTCTCGTGTTTCAACGCTTGTACCAATTGCAAAAGATACAAACTCAGATCATCGTCCGTCACGTCGATGAGACATCGCACGGCAAAACTTCGAACAGTTTGATCGGCATAAGCGTAATCCAGCAATTCGAGAGCTCTTTCGACAGGTAATTTCGGCCATTGATGCACCAAAGCAGTGGCTTCAGCCACTTCTCTGCATCAACAAAAAATCCACAACGCATTAACTCTCACGAACTTCGAATCTGAGGGTAAAAAACAACGAAATGAAGGAGAAATAACCTGTGATCGTTCCACTCAACACAGTGGAGAAGTTTCGACAATAATTCAGGTATCTCATGAAGACAGTGACGTCTCAAAGCCCATATAGTTTTTTTCTCCTGCTCGTGAAGTTCGTGAAGCGGATCCCTGTCCGCGAGGGATCTTAGCTGATCGAACTGTATTTTATTAGTCTCGGACTCTAAATTTGGTTCCTCTTCGATCATACGCTCCTCCGAGGATTCACTGAGCTTCGTCGCGTATTCGATCACTTTTTCTGGCGATGGATACAGTACTGATTTGTCTTTTCCATAGCTGAAAAAGAGAAAATTCAAATAAACAAGATTAAAAATCTGTTCATACATTTACAATGTTGTTTTTCGAGTTGTGAAAAATTCTTACTTGGGAAACGTGAGCATCAACGCTGCAGCACGATCTATATGAGGATTCGAAACGACTGTACCCAAAGAATGCAGCAAATCCTCGTTTTGCATATCTTCAGCGTACGTCCACGTATAAAGGGTCATTGCACCGGTTTTGAGCTGTGACTTGAAGTCGTATATCGTTGTGTTTGCCCAACACAAGGGATTTATAAAATACTCCTGTTTCGAATCCTTCAGGAGTCTTCGACTCTTTAGGCCTTTGGCGGTTTTGCTTATTTCGTAAAGTACAAAACACAAACGCGCCATTCTCGGTATGTCGCATACTTTTATGTCGAATCTCAATGTTTCTTCCCACTCGCAACTACCGTCTGGATTCACTATCGTTTCTTTGGTTTTCTTACTCTCGCACAGCGATTTGCCACCATGGAAAAGACCGGCTTGTAATCCGATCTAAAATTCAACATAAAATAAAATTAGTATGCCAATTACCTCTATTTTTAATGGTTCGCTTGATTCTTTTTTCGAAACATTAAAGAAAATAACATTTCAATTCAATGATGTTAATAAATTCAATTTAAAAATGTCATATATTCAATATTGTGATTATTAAATAATAAATAATGTCATTTTAAAATAATTTTATTATTGAATATATTGTAAATGTTGTTTATTATTTTTTTTAGGGTTACATCGAAGTGTATTTTGTAAAATTATTGTTTTTTGTTGTTGTAAATACCTCTACAGTTCGATGGGCAGCATCGCAATTGAGTCTCGAAATCCCATTGACATTGAAAACGAACAAATCTTCAATTTTCCATGCTGATATGTGTTTGCCCTTTTTTCTCAACGTCAAAGTCGAGAACGAAGGTCTGGCTCGTTTCAACGTATCCAATTCTAAATTGTCAAATGTACTCTCAGTATCAACTATGACACTGTCTATGCTCATTGTTACCAATGTCGGAGTCATATCTCTCGCTAGACAGTCTTGTATGTAACTGAATTGTATCAGTGGATATTCGCCAATGAGAAATTCCTCTTGTCCGCAAACTTTCAGTATAAAATCTTTCGGTATTTCTCCTTTGGACATTAACGTGTTTGCTCTTTTATTCAAAATCAATACCAATAATTGATGCGGCGTTGTATCGTGAGATATTTGAAAGGTGAACGTAGTCTGCGAATTAAGTAAACATAAAATTTTATCTTTACGTCAAATTGTAATTAATTTCACATTAAGGCGGTCGTCTAGTGTCAGGTAAAAAAAATCGATTTTTTTTTCTCATGAATCACATCTAAAACATGTGTAGAAGACGTGGGTAAAAGGATTTTTCGAAATTCGAAGCCGTTGAAAAGTTACAGCCGTAAACCGAAGCAGGTATACGGAGCGCGTGGTGCCATAACTTTCAAACGCGTTCTTATCAAAACACGATTTTTTCAAACTGCTGCCATGATATCTCAAAAACTAGTTAATTGATTCTGTTCAAATTTATACAGCATCTTTAGTACATATATAACTACAAGTTGAACTAAAATAATTAAGATTGTTTCGTTAGTTTTCTTTTTACCAGCTAAATAGACCCCAAAAAAAAGTGCGCAAAATGGAATTTTTTTTTCTAAAGCGTAAAAAAAAATTATTTTTTGAAATTCTGACTTTGTTTTAGTTCCATGTAGAGCCTCAAGTCTCAGAATTGGAATGGCGTTTGGTTTTTTGATTTCAGATAAACAGAACGGCCGGAATCATGGCAGCAGTGGAGCACCTCTTTTTTCATGTGTTCCTGTTGGGCGGTGTATCTCCAATTATATTCAATATATTGACTTCAAAAAATTCACAAAGTTTGTTTAAGTGTTAATGAAAATGATATACAATTTATAAATTATTTTATTTTAATGGTTTGTCAAAAAAAAATTCCTCAAAAAAGCATTAAAAAAACAGCCTTCACACTAGACGACCGCGTTAAATCAAATTCACATTCAATTTTTGTGTCCAGATTTATGTTGTTATATCTATAAACAAAATATGGCTCATGAAAAAAAATTGAGATCTGATCCGCGAATTTTGTATTTTTCCAATTTCCCAGATAGCCAAGTGACCGTACAGTATTGGTATGATCAGAGTACGCCGTACTCATGTTAATATTATGCATGCTAATATTATATCTATATAATGCCGAATCGTACGTTTTGCTATCTGGGATTTCTTCCATAAATCTCTGAATTGCCTGCAGCGGTAATGAAGAATTTTTCTTTATCGGTAGAGCTTGTGTTTACTCGGTGTCCATTTGAATAAGAAAAAACAACGAAAAACCGATTCGAATGACGGTTACAAAAGTAATTGTTTAATCTTCCAACAAACGTGCCAGATTGCTCATAAATAAATGAGATAAAGTTAAAAATTTCGGCTGATTTCTTATCTCGAGAGTTCCGTATAAAAGAGTTATATTTATCGAAAAAAATTAAAAAAACATTTCCGTTGGACGGGGAACAAATAAATAACCTCAATATGATCTCCGACTCGACAATTCAATGCGACGAAGAAACTCTAACGACGGAGGATGAATCGATCGAAGGCATTAATTATCTCAAAAATCAAATTTTCAAACTTTCCAGCGAAAATGAACGGTACAAGCAAGATTTGCACGAGCTTCATCGCAAACTGGAAATCAGTCGAAACATGGAAACCGAACTCACTGAATTTCATAAAGCTTTGGAGCAATCTTTGGAAATACAAAAAGTTCAGAGCAATCGAAAAATTCGCGAAATGGAAGAAAAGTATGTCGTTAATATTAATAATAATTTCGGACAAAATTTTCAGATGCTTTCTAAAATTCCATATTGAATAAATCGAATTTTTATAAAGAAATTTGGTATTGCAAATAATTTATTAATTACTTTTGTTTCTTAGTTGGAAAAACTTTTAATTATTTTCTTTGTTATTTAATGAAACAGGCAAATAAGGCTACAAAAAGGACTGCAAGATAAACTTGCCGAGTCCGAAGCTGAATTAGTAAGAAAAATAGAAGAAAACAAAGTTCTGTGCGAAACAATAAGAATGAATGATGAGAAATTGTCGGCACTCAACCAGACTGAATATTCCACAACCTTTGTTGATAATTCTGATCTGTTGAAGTCTCAGATTGAAGAATTAACCGAGCTCTTGACTCAAGAGGGAGATGCTAGAAAACAACACGAGGAAATGATACAAGTTATGGAAAGAGAATCCGCTGCACTGAGGGAGATTCTTGCTGTATGTAAAAAATAATTAAGCCACAATTTTCAAAGTTAAACAACAAAAAAACAACGATTGAAAAAAAAAATGATTTCTTTCATTCTGTAAAATGTTTGATCACAGGCAACTAAAAAGCAACTGACAGAAAAAAACGAAGCGACCGAATCAATGAGAGAAGAATTATTCGAATGTAGAATGGAGTTGGAAACATTGAAAGTTGCTCCGGCCACGGACAAATCCAAAGGTACAAAAAAATATTTAGATTCATGATTTATTATCGTTAAAAGAAATGAAGAGATTTCTCGTTTTTCTTTAAAAACTTCAACTTTTCGTTCTATGCTAAACCTGTTAAAAAAAATGTATCCTTAACACATTTTTTTCTTTAGGAAATTCGTTATTCGCCGAAGTCGAAGATCGTCGTAAAATGACACTGGGTCAAATGAACGCGATGCGAAGCAGTTATCTCGAAGCTAAACGTTCGTTCAAAGCGAAGGAAGCGGAAATAAAATCATTAAAAGCCGAAAGATTTTTGTTGTTACGAAAATGGGAAGACGATACAGTCGAAAAGATACAACAGGATGCGAGGCTCGTGGAAAAATATCGAGCTCGAATCGGAGAACTGGAAACACGCCTTAAGAATGAACAGAAGAAAAATAAACAAAATACAAAGGATCAACCATTGCAGGAAAATAATTTTACGTTAGTAGCGTTCGAAATCCAAAAAATTTGCTTCAGCATATCGTATCGTTCTTAACCATTTTTTTTATCAACTCACAGCTTTTTGCAATCTTTGGTCGATGCCAAAAGCAAGAAAATTGAAGAATTGAGCACGAAACTCGAGAATGACTCGATAAAGGCTCTCCTGGATGAAGAGCACAAACACAAAATGGGAAAACAACTGAGATATTGGCGATACAGAGCAATGTCCAGCGAAGTACGTTTCAAGGAAACATTTCAAGAATTTTTTCATACGCATCTCTACCAGACTCATTGAAAAATGAATTTGACTTCTAAAATCCATTTTTTAAACGTCCCCCTTTTTCAGGCGGAACTGATTTCGATAAAGGATCGTCTGGAGTCCGACCCCGAGAGTTCAAATGCCGAAATATTGGAAGCGATAAAAAAACGTGTAAACGAGAAAAATAATGAGTCTTACGAGGCTTTTAATAACGAAAGTACTGTGAGAGATTCAACAGTTGTGAATGAAACTGTTGTTACTCTGGAGACTTTGATGACTATTCCAAAAAAAACTACTTTGCCGAAAGATCCTCCAATATCGGATTTAAGCAAATTCGAGAGGGCTCGCAAAGAAACTTTATTTATGAATGAAACTATTGAGCCCGATGCTTCGTTAATTACTCCAAAACCAATTACCGAGCCGAAAGATTCTTGTCCATCAAATTTGAGCAAAGTAAATGAAACGATTGAAAGCTTAACTTTGTCGGATAATGGCGGTATCTTGTTCATGGAAGAAGCAGAAATTTGTAACAATTTGCAACCGTTCGAATCGATCCAGAGAGAATCAGCAAAACGTTTTCAGAGAATGGACGATTCTATGGAACTTACAGAAATACTCGATATAAATAAACAATCTGCGTTCACTGATACCGTTCAGAATTACAAGAAACGTTCCAATTCCGATGTTACAATAATAGAGCCCATTTTTAAATCAATACTAAGCACAACTAGCGTAAATGCGAATTCAACTTTCTTGGGCAAAGAAAAAAACGAGAAAGAAAAAAAAGCCTTGAGATTTGCACCCGAAACCGTTGATCCACCGAGCAAAACGTTGAAAAAACAACCTTCAGCTCCGAAATATCCAATAGTATTTATTTCTAGCAATAAGTCGAAAAAATGAAAATCTTAAAACAATTTAGTTTGTAACGAATCATTGTTGCTTCCCTCGGCTGGAGAAATTATATTTTTACATTTTTTTCTATTCAGAATTGGTGAATTTAACAAGACCCAATATTTTTCCCAGTTTCCTTCACCAAACCTATGAAGCTATTACTTTAATTATGTTTATTTAGTAATACTATTTTTATGGATCTAGACCATGGAAATTGGTCAGATATTTAAATTTGATTTGTGCTAGAAACCCATGAATAAAGTACAGAAAAAAAAATTGGACCATTTGAAAGATTAGAAAATCTTTCAAAGTGAATTACATTTTTTCTTTACAAAAGAATACCCTTTATCATGGAAATTGATGTTAAATCATGCAATAATATAAATTACACATTTTTTTAAGCAACATGCAAAATATACAATTTTGTACATTTTTTCTCTCACCTCTGTGTTTTCGAACTTTGTAACAAGAACGAAATTGCCATCCTTGAGTCGATGTTCGATATTTTTAGGTATTGCGGGTGTAGGAGCTAATCTGGATGGATATTGATAATGAACTCGTTCCACCCAAAGTTGTTTTTGTCTGCTGAGAGAAATATCATCCCCAAGAACTCTCATTTTCCATCTGAAGTCGTTGACTTCAGAGTTTTTGAGAGTGACAAATTCGTGCAGACCTTTGCCGATGAGAACACCGATTTGAGAGTCTAAATTTCTGTCTCCTTTGACACCCTCTCGTTCGATAACTTTGAGAACCGAGCAAAAGGGTTTTATGTCGCAGAGACGCCGGCTCTCGTCTCTGAGTTCTTCAGCTTCCGCGTTTGAATTAATGCAGGAAAATACATAGGACGGAGCATCTCGGAGAGTGCCGTGCAACGGATATTTGCTTGCCTCGTCCCAAAGATCCTCAAATAAGATAAAAAGATTCAAATTTTGATTCGGCATTGGCAAAAAAAACGATGAATTGATGAAAATTTGGAATTATTTTTCTTACCTCTTTGATCTCTGCGAGAGATGTATTGCGATTAGTCTCGAAAGGTATGACAACTCCATTCGGCATGAGGCATGTCAATTCGACGACTTCGGTAGGCGTAATTGCCCAAAAATTGTACGTATACGTGCTAGGTATGTGAACCATGATGACAAATACTGAAATTCTCCAGGGAGAATCAAAGTAATGTTACGAAAATACAAAAACAAAAATAAAGAAATAAAAATATAAATTGTTTGGTTTTACGAAGACGGAGAAAATTTTTGACGTTTCAAAAACTCATTTGAGTGGACGAAGTATCATCGACACGATCGCGTAACGATAAATTGTCGTCGTTATCATCCCGATTATCACAATCAACATCCATTGTGAAATTCCCCCCCCCCCCCCCCCGCTGCCTGTCGAGTGAAAATAAATAATAACCCGTGAATGGGGAAACAATGATTTTATTGTTGTTTTTCGTATGTTTACCACCGGGTGTGTTCGTTAGATTTTTCGAGGATGCAGATTTTTCCACGAAATCGACCAACGGGCACGAACTTGCACACTAACGCAATCCGGTTGTAAATCGTGTGTGGGGGGGAATTCGACGAATATCTCAATCTCCGAGCAAGGATTCCGTGAACGAGGAGACGAAAACGGAAAAAAAAGAAACTACGTCAACGAGGATGTTGAATCAGTGCTGTGAAACGCCACGGGTTCAATGTAACGCTGACAAACATGATTGACTCAACGCAATAACAACACTGGTCAGCCATTATTTTTGTTTCCTTCCTCGACAGTTTTGTTCCACAGTATACAGTATTGTTCGTGGAATTCTACTGCAGCGCCACATGGTAGTGGAACGGGGAAGCTTTTACAATCATTTCCAACGTCATCGACCGTCGTAGAAATAAATCGTAATTTTATTTTTTTGCTACCAAATTAAGAGACATAATTGTTTGATAGCAAATATTTTATTAAGGGGACCGTATGGTCTAGAGCACGAAAATTTCACCTATTTTCACGATTTTTTTTTGCCTTAAAAAATTTAAAAATCGATGTTTTAACTTTTCGGGTTTATTACTACCTTTATTAAGTATACAAAAAAATTTTTTTTTAATTTTAAAAACAGTGTTTATTATCATATAATTGGCATTGAAGACGACCCTCTCGAAAAATCCGACCCGGACGGTGAAGATCGATCCGAGACTTCTACTCATCTGAAACACAAAATTCAAGAAGATTCTTAATCAGAAAGAGTGCAGTTATGGTCGGGACTAGAACAAATCGAAAAAATTAAAAATAAATAAAATTATGATTGTAGTTCCGACGATAGCCATACATGTTGTGAACAACATATCCAAATTTCAAGTGATTCGGTTGAATAGTTTTTTTGTTTTCACCTGCGCAGTGCCGAAAAAAGTCGTTTCGAGATAAATGAGTTTAAAGTTTGAGGTACAGATATTTTCAAAAATTGAGCAAATTTTGAATACTTACAGTTAATCCGCGATTCCGGCACCATATAGGATTCCTTCGGAACGTTCATAATTCAAGATTTCCTCACTCCTTTCATTTCTTCGAGCTGTCCGAGCCTCTTTGGAGTTGTCCGTGCTCCTACGGTTGGCGCTCGATACTCGCAGCTCGTCTCGGTTTTGCGCTAGTTGCTCCGCTTGTGGCCCGATTGTTATGCCCATGGTCTCCATTATTTTCAATAGGGATGCAAATCCTTCATTGAATATGCAAGCGGAAATGTGAGTGGCAATATCAATGATTTTTTTTCCGGCAAACAGATGTTTCGGCGCAAGGTGCCACACGCAAGCATTGAAACTTTCGTTATTGTTCTGCGTATTACTGCCAATACACCTTTCCAATAAAGTCTCTGCTGTCAATTCTTCATAAATTGGTTTTAATATCTCTTGTGCTTCATCGCACAGAGCAGGTGGGTGCTCGTAGGTGTCTAAAGTACCTGCAGCCTCACTTTGACGCCACTTGCACCACGATTCGGAACCTGGAGGACAGTACGAGTGTTGCGGATTTTCATCTGTTGAAATTTTGTGATAATATGCTGCCCATATTTCACTTCTCATCCCTTCAGTCGAATCTGAATTACGTCTAATTGCTAGACCGTAATAAGTTGACAGCTCTTGCAATAATTTATTCGTCAATTGTTGACGCTTCGGTGTTTTATTTATCGATTTCCGCTGTGTCTTTTTTCCCTCTTCTTTTTCTGTCAATTTCTTTGTTGCTTTCTTTATTTGTGCATGTTTTTTTTTCGCATCAACAGCACGTTTGTACAAACGTTTTTTAACATGCAAAACACATTCTTTTTTGCAAACTAAAAAATCATCCCCGTAAGGCTTTGTGTCCAATAAGGCTTTGAACGTTTTCGTGTCGCGGACCGCTCTCTACCTGCGTTATGGGCTGTAGAAGCTGTAATATTGAGAATTTCCGCATGAAAATTTCACAGTATATTCTTGAGATACTATACTTTCGACATATCGAAAAAAAAAAAAATCGATTTTTTCAAATTTCTAGACCATACGGTCCCCTTAAGAAAATATCTTTGTCAACCTTTTTATATATAAACTGGAAATTTACCTCCACTGAGTTAGCCCCCCTAAATTGATTAAATTAATTTTTTTTTTTATAAATCCCTTGGGGGTCGTTCAGTGGTATACGGTGTCGCATTTAAATCGTTCAGTGGTGTATAATTTTTTCAAAAATCAAATTTCAAAAATTACCCCCTGAGTTAGCCCCCCAATATTGACTATTTTGACTTTTTTTTTTACCAATCGCTCGGTGCTCGTTCAGTGGTGTACGGTGTCGCATTCAAATCGTTCAGTGGTGTATAATTTTTTCAAAAATCAAATTTCAAAAATTACCCCCTGAGTTAGCCCCCCAATATTGACTATTTTGACTTTTTTTTTTACCAATCGCTCGGTGCTCGTTCAGTGGTGTACGGTGTCGCATTTAAATCGTTCAGTAGTGTACAATTTTTTCAAAAATCAAATTTCAAAAATTGCCCCCTGAGTTAGCCCCCCAATATTGACTATTTAGACTTTTTTTTTACCAATCGCTCGGTGCTCATTCAGTGGTGTACGGTATCGCATTTAAATCGTTGAGTGGTTCAACATTTTTTCAAAATATAAATTTCAAAATTTACTCCCCGGAGTTAGCCCCATATTCACTATATGGATTTTTTTTTTTTAGAATTCGCTCGGGGGTCGTTCAGAAGTGTACGGTATTGCATTTAGATTTTTTAGTGTCTTATAATTTGTTCAATAAATAAATTTCAAAAATTATCCCTTCCGTAAGCCCCCCCACATTGACTATGTAGATTTTTTTAAAAATAAATTGCTGCCTGGTTGTTCAGTGGTGAATGCTATTGTATTCTGATTATTCAGTAATTAAACATTTTTTGAAAAGATCAATTCCAAAGATTACCCCCGAGCGCATGCATGGCATATGCACAGAGCCTAGTATATGCATATGCACCTATCGATCGAATCGAATTTTGCATTTACGGATCGATTATCGTTTGTAGAACATCATAATAATCTCCTAACCTAAAAATCATTGTCTTCGTTGTCATCGTCGTGCTCGTCGATGTTTTGTACGAAAACAACAACGCTGACATAATTATTTGGAGACAGCACGCTGCAGCAGTCATTCAACGAGGGAAAACAATATGACCTAGAACGGCGGGCAAGTGGGTGATACAGGAAGAGCTTAAAAAATTAGTAAACAGAAGAAAAAAATTATTTTATGCGCTGTAACTTGCCAAAATGATATGAAGAGGTTATCTGCACGTATCCAAGGATAAAGTTCAAAAAATACACGTTTATATTGTTATAAAGTTGCTCATTATTTTTGACAATACTAAAGGCATGTTCCTTAACATCCCAGAAGAAAGGTTGACACCTGATCAACTGGATTATCCACAGCCTCTTCACGTCCGGAAGATGCTCAAAAATGATCTTTCAAAGCCCGATGTTCTTAAAATATGGAATCTCATCTTCATACAATTTAATCAGTACACGATCCTGGAATCTGTGTTTTCAATGGAAGTTCAAAACAGTATGAACAAATAAATTTGTGTTTTTTTTGTTATTTATTCCTCATTGAACATAGGGAATGAGATGGGTCGCCCCAAAGCTTGTCAAAAAAACATCAATCGTGGTCTTCGATTGGAACGTTTGATCTCGGTTATACAGAACAAGTGTGTAAACTGCGATACTGATTTGTTTGTGCCACTGGTCGATGCTATTCAGAAAGGAATAGGTGCTCCAGCTTATCAGGGATGAGTCGCAGATGGTGATGCCAATGATATTGATATGGCGTACAGAGTATTGGCCAATTATGCCCCTTCAATCGCAATTGCTCTCGCCATTGGTGGAAGGCTGGATAATACTGGCCAAGAGTTAAATATTATTAATATCATTACGAATAATGAAATTCTTTCGTTTTGTCAGAATTCTACGTGTCGCTTGTCCATTTCCTCAATTAAGGGAGCTTTCCAGTGTGACAGCCCGAAAAATCGCTGTTTTTCGCGATTTTTTTTTTTAAAGAAAAAATAATCTAATCGGTCTGGTTTTTTTTTGTATATTAATTGGGTATTGAAGAATACAAAAGAATTTTTTAAAGATCGATTTATTTATTAATTAATATCTATAAAAATGATGAAACAATTGTTGCAGAAAATGCACTTGGATGTGGTGTCCACGTTGGGGGTCACAATTTTGATCTGAAACAAAAAACACAAAAAGATTATTGATCGGTATATAATTGGCTTTCGTGCTATGGAGGCTTTTTTTTTTTTTTGCAAAAATGGCGCCGGTTTGAACAAAAAGTATCGATTTTAGCATTTTTTTTTGGCAGTTTTTTTTACAAAAAAATAGGAAGATGTCAAAAAAAAAAAAAGCTTCCATAGCACGATAAACAATGACGTTAAGAATATTGTGTAAAAAATTCAACTCGATAGCTTTAAAACTCTGCCCTCCAAGTTGGACACCGTTTTGAAAAATGCTGTTTCGAGAAAAACGCGTTCAAAGTTTCAAGTGAGGAAATTTTAGGTAAATCGTTTACTTACGGTCAATCAGCGATGCCAGGTCCATACAATATCCCTTCTGCTTCTTCGAAAAGATTCGGACTTCAAACTCTGGACTCTTTTTCAAGATTTTTGCTGCCGAAGTGCTCGCAAACGTTAGATCCGTTTCGATATCGTGTCGATTTGTTCCCTTGAAACCCGCGGATCTTTTTCGTTCATTTCGCGGATGTCCGCTTCTCGAGCCTTTTCTATCCTGCCACGCACATTTCTCTTTCGTAGATCTATCCATTTTGAATGTCGAAACCGAACTGAAAGACGAACCGGACTCACGTTGGAAGGTACACGAGCAGGTAGGAACGAGACAATAGAAATAACGGTCGCACGGGCAGACGGCCGACGCGGCAGCTGTAGCGCTCCGTTGCCTTCTTCCAAGAAATGCTGTACAGTAACCGAAATAATCTGAATTTCGGCATGAAAATTTCAGGGAATATTCGGAAGAGTGTATACTATTCGATAAAGTAAAAAAAAAAAAATCGATTTTTTGAAAATTTCACACTGGAAAGCTCCCTTAATAATCATTATCATAATCGATTATATAGAACGACATCATGAGTCCCCGTTTCATTTCGATTCTAAGTACTCAAAAATAATTAAATCATTTTGATTCTTGAACAATCAAAATAATTTGCTTCCTGATAATAATATTCAATTCTTAACAGTTATTAGTCTCACGAAGAAAATTATATATTAGTAAAATATTAGTATTGGACTTTGGATTATATACATATTTGTTAAAGATTTTTGTTGCTCACCATTAAACGAAATCCTTCAACCCTTCCATTCAATTTTTTTTTTCAATGCTCCCACAGATAACCTTTTGGGTTTTAACGATCCCCCACTTCAATAACTTTCATGTTCCTGTAAGACTCCCTAAAAGTGTCGCCCATTCTTTCCCAATGCATTACTGTGTCGCATTTGCCTGAGGGTCTAAGAAAATTCTGCAAGACCCAACCAATTAAGGTGGGTATGGTTTCACTGAGTTTCGGTTGGTTAGCACCATCAGAAACTCGGAAGAACTGCCTCCATCTGAGTGATCGATGCGACAGGCGATGCATGGCTAAGCCCTCACCCAACCAAGTACTGGCTTTCCCCAAAGCAGTTTAACTTGGGTGATTGCTAAAGCCATACATTGAGCCATAGCTGTGGGTTTTCTTATTAATTATTAAATTATGTATTTTTCTCAACTTTCATTCATGAACAATGAAATGAATGGATAAAGGTAATTCTTCGGTTAGAATTGTTACAATTTTGTCAAGAAGCAAAAGTGCAGTTTTTAATGACGGATTCGTTTGATATAATTATCTTTTTTATGAGTTATTAACCATTTTGGGTGATGAAATAATTGTAGGCGGTATATTGTATAATATTTACAATTTAACTGAATTTTACGGTAATAATAAGAACGATTAATTCATTTAGCAATAAAAACATGTTTTTTTTTCCGCAGATACGTTCTGAGAAGAATCACAATTTTCGTAAATGTTGTTGTCGAATTGCTCGGCGAGGTATTTTCCGGATTAAAACGAAAGATCCTCAAAAGATAATGGATGTAATTAACGAGGAAGAGACTCAATTTCTCAAAACTTTGTCTTGTGGTAGAAATCTCGATCGAACGATCGCTAAATTTGGAATCTCAAAATTGTGCCGGCCGGAGTAATTTGGCGATCGTACGATACGTACGGCTTTTCCGTTGATCTTACGCAACTTACGAGCAAGGAAAAACGTCTGTTGATTAATATGGCCGCTTACGAGAAATCAAAAAAATCAGCGCAAGTAATAAATGCGATGATTTTTGGAAAAAGGGCTTTCTCTCATTTTTCTAGTAAATATTCGACATCATTAGTCACATTTTTATTTCGAATGAATTTTTATTTGCTATTTGTATTGAATAAACATTTTAATCCTCTAATTCACGAAATACGCATAATCGGCATAATATTTCGGATTTTATGCAATAAAATGTAGTTTTTATTATTGTGCTCTTAAAACGCGAATATTGACATTTATTATTAATTATTAATATTATTTATTGTTAATAACAGATCGCATCTCATGGTAAATCCGGTGGTGCCGACGACCAGGTAAATCTGGACGTGCATGCAATAGCGGAACTCCAAAACAAAGGAGTTCCACCAATCGACGATTCCTTCAAGTACTAAACTGATTGGTCGAACAAAAATGGCGAATACTTATTCGAGTCTTACGAAAGCAAGGTGATAGCGATTCGTCGTGAAAAAGAAACCGTCGACCTGGCATCATCGGGCGAGGAAGTGGGCATACTTCTCGATCATACGAATTTTTACGCAGAGTAAGGTGGCCAAATATACTACGGGGGATTTCTTGTTAAAGTGCGTCGGATAATGGTAATAATGAGAACACGGAAATTCGAGTGACCAACGACCAAGTACGGCGTGGATATGTTTTACACGTCGGAACAATGGGGACCGGAAGTTTGAAGATCAGCGATCGTGTCAATTGGAATGTTGACACTGCACGAAGAAGCTTAGTTGTGAACAATCACAGCGCGACACACATCCTTACTTACGCATTGAGAAGCGTCCTCGGTACGGAAACTGATCAAAAAGGTTCCCTCGTCGGACTCAACCGATTGCGCTTCGATTTCAATAACAAAAGCGCCATGAGTCCCATCCAAGTGAAAAAAACTGAAGATATCATTACCGCAATTGTTCAGAAAAACAAATAAAGCTGTGCTAAAAAAGTAACTTGGTTGTCGCTAAAAGTATTCTTGGACTACGGGCCATGTTCGAAGAAGCTTATCCCGATCCTGTTAGAATCGTCAGCGGTGGCGTTCCCGTTGAACAATTGAAGAAAAATCCGCTCGGTGATGGTGGAACTCACACGAACGATGAATTTTACGGTGGAACGAGTTTATATATATATATATATTTTTTAATTTTGCGAATATATTCAGAACATTACTATCTGATTACATGCCAAACTTAAAAAGGATTCACCGTTCCGAGTTTGAATTTTGTCCTATGAAAGATTCCACAAGTTTTATGTGGTTTTCTTACAAATAAAACCGTTTGAAATTCCACATTTTTCGCGATAACTATAAAACTTTTCTACAATTTTTTTCTAGACAATTCTCAAATACAGAGGAACTTATGACGAAGCTTGTCAAAAAAAAACTAGACTTTCAATGTTTTATTCAGCAAGCGAATTTGATTGAGAATTGAAAAACGAGAATTGTAAGCATTTATTTTCTTTTTCATAATGTTACTGGTGGATTATTTTTAAATGCAAACACTTTTTGCTTCGACAAACAACATAAAATCATTTTTTAATATTTTTTTATCCGTTTTTCAGGCACTTGCACTCCACCAGCCATATCGGCGATTTCGTGATAACAAGCAAAGACGCGATTTCTTGTGGAATTCGAACAATCGTCGCTCTGACTGGACTGGAAGCGAGCAAAGCGTTGCAAAAGGCTGATTTGATACAAAATCGTTTGAACGAAATGTGGAAGTTAATGTGGAAGCTGACTCGAAAGAACATATCAAGCGAATCGTCAAAATGTCCGAACATGTTCCTCGCGCTACGATTCCTTACTGGAAGAAGGACAAGATAAGAACTTTGAAAAATTTGAAAAAATCTCGACTACAAACAACGTAATGCGAAAGCAGCGATTGCTAATACATGGCTGAAGTAGCTTCCCAGTTTATTCAAACACAAGTTGAAAGGCCTGTGCTTGTTGAAGAACTTCAAGCGTTAAGTAACACGAAATTTGGATCTTGCACTGAAAAAAGCCAAAGCAATATCACCCGAAACCAGCGCAATGTTCATCAGCGTTGATCCTGAAACTAAAAAAAATGTTTGCAGTTGGTGCTGTTCTCAAGGTAAGTAACAGTAGTTCCAACAAAATATAAATAATAACATAGTAATGGAAATGTCACGAAAACTATTATTACGGGAAATTAGACGTTAGTTTCATTTCCCATTATACAATTTTTGAATCCTGATTGGGAAAAACACCCACCATTTCACAAATATGTATATTAGATTGCCATTTAATCAGGTTGGGATTTTATTATGCAAACTAAAAATTCTCTTTTAAAGAAAAGTATTTTGCATTCAGGATCGTAACATTCCAATTAGTTACCAGTCTTGAGTACTCTCAAAAACTTTTTATGCTCAGTAAATTTTGTTCGATAAATTTCTTAACAACGAAAATGTATTTTTTTTTCTTTCAATAACTTAGCTCTATTTTTATAACTATGAAAAATTGATAGAGACTTTTTTTTAATTGATATGAGGTTGAGGTTTTTAATTTAAATGATGCTTGTAGAAAACAAGGCGACATTTCATAAATAAGTTAAATCTGACGGATAATGTCGAATTATTTCTTTAAAAATAATCATTTTTGATATAGGACCGCAGCTTTTGAATGAATTGCTCTTCTTAAGTACTAGTAACATGTGTTATTCAATGATACAAATTAATAAATAAATTTCCATTTTCTGTTAATCTAATAATCGTCCGTATGTATAGTAAAACAAAATTTCGTTGTTCAGAGCACTGTACAAAAAGAACTAAAAGCAAATGAATGGATCAAGTCGATCGCGATATTGATAAAAGGAAAAGGGGGTGGCACCCCCGAGTCCGCGCAAGCATCGGGCACAAATTTCGACAGTTTAAATGAATGTTTGAAAATTGTTCGTGACTTTGCGACAACGAAACTCGGGTTAGAAGCAGCAGGTAAAGGAGCATGAAAATCACGTAAGAATCTTGCAGCAAATCGATTTACTATGAATTTTTAAATAACGCCTTATCGTTTTTGCATGATAATAAATATTTGAATTTGATTAAAAAAAAAAACAAAAAAACTGGAGCTTTTGTGTTTAGCGAGCTGTAGAAATTTTAAAGATGACAATTTCTACTCTTCGTTTGTTTAAAGAGCGTCGAATCGTCAAAAGAATTTAAAAACGATTCATCATGTGACAAAAACTCCGAGGATTTAATCCTCTACATGGTGCCTGGTACTCTGAAAGGCAATTACATTCAAATTGTGGCAAAGTGAAGCGATAGGAAATTGATAATCAAGGAAGAAAATGGGAAGACCGACGAATCTTCGAATATCCTTTTGCTGAACTACGAAGAGACGACGACTCGTACGCAACGAGTTAGGTCATCCAGTAGATGGATTACGCAGAAGAT
The DNA here is from genome assembly GCA_963989365.1 of Rhimphoctona megacephalus. Classification (NCBI taxonomy): domain Eukaryota; kingdom Metazoa; phylum Arthropoda; class Insecta; order Hymenoptera; family Ichneumonidae; genus Rhimphoctona; species Rhimphoctona megacephalus. The sequence continues at coordinate 15,916,705 of OZ022417.1, forward strand.
CATATAACGCCGCAAGTACTCGCTCTAGCTTCATCCGTACTCGGCCTGGACACGAAAGTTGTTTTGTATTTATTAATAAACAATAATAAAAAAACATTTTTCGTCATTCTCAAATTTATTCGTACTTATAAACCCATTTTGCCCATATTACCCATTTTGTTGCATGAAATAAAAAATATTTTGAATAACGAATCGTATAATAAATATTTTTAATTCATAAATACAATATTTGTAACTGGTGTTTTATAATTATTATTGTATTTTTATTTTCCACGTTTACTCATTAATATTCATTAATTATTAATAAAGTGAGCCAACTTTGCTAATTTGTTTATATAAGAAATATATAAGAATAATTATTTAATGCTTAAGTTAACCTTTTACATAATAGTAATACGAAAAGGCTCTCTGAAGAATCATTTCGGAATAACCTTGTTTACGGTATTTAAAATAAAATAACAAGTCTCGTGTTGAAAATAGAGTTCGGACGTTAAAAGAAAAAATTACGATGTAAAAAATGATGGATACATGAGTCCAAAAATTACAGAGTAGTATCTTTCAATTTTTAAAAACTTTTTTCTGCTTCAAGCTTTCGTGAACGAAGTTTTTTCAACATTTTATCATCGTAAAGAAATCATACTCGAACAAAGGATAAATCTAGTATTTCGACTAGTATTCAGAAGTTATTGTTATATTTCTGTAGAAAAAAGGGCAGTTTTATATAGCATGCAGTTCTCCAACGCATCTTCGATACCGACAGTAATTCCAAAATATTTACACTAATATAAATAAATATAATTAAACATTTCCATAAAAAAACGTCTCTAAAGGATTACGCCAGCAGGGGCATTGGTGAGGGGAAGGGTTCGGCTCGCCTCCACCCCTGCTTCCGTCCCACTATTAACACTACTTATTTGATGGGATTGCCAAAAAGTTATAAGCTCATTCCATTGTGAAAGACCGCGACCACTTGAGACACTTTTTTATGGGAGCACAGCATTGAATTTTAATTCGAACCTTATTTCGAAAAATACTTTACCCAAGTCTGAGTGTTTTTATAAATATTTTTCACCATTTGTCTTCTGTGTGTCAATAAAAAATGAAGACATCGTTACAATGTGCATTTAGTGTAATCGTAATATCTACGAATTGAAAGTTTTTTTCTTGATTATTCTTGATCTTCAAAGATAAGGTTGTCCTTGTCCTCTGCAGATTAACGTTTACAAGAGCCATTTCCAGCAGACAATGACCTAGTAAATCATCAGTGATGGACCATCCAGGATAACTTTGACCAAAGCTGCAACAAATAAGTAAGTCAAACTTTATTTCACAAAGTGCTTCACATAAAAATAAGCTTATCATATCCAATTAATAATTTAATGATTAAATTTGTCATTAATCAGCGACATACTTTAAACGTACACATTGTCAAATGCGACGTGCACAGTGATACATTGTAGGACCTGGCTAACGCAGCCTCCATTACATCTTCGAAGTTTTTTTATATTGTAACGTCAATTTTTACGAATACCAATAGATTATTGAACATTTACGCTTTCGATTGATGCTGTTTAATATTCCAATTAATAGTAAATAATATGAATTATAATCAGCTGTCTTGAAATCCTTTAAAATAAAATTTTCCCAACGATATATAAATTATTTAAGAAATTCATGCACTCAAAAAAAAATCAACCATAAGCCCCGTTTTTATAAATGAACTTTTCGACCATATACAGAAAAAAAATACATACAATATATGCAACATGTTATTATAATTCGAATCTATACTGTACATGTATTACAAATACCGACAGACGCTCGCTCTCTTGGACATAATTTTTTGTGGTTAAGTCGTTGTTTCCTCTATCAATATTATATTAATTTGTACCACTATTATTAATTATGTCACTTATATATTGCAACTAGTTTTGATAAAAGCAGAAACTATTAGGTGACATGTCGAAAAAAAATGGGGCTGAAAATAAATATTTTTGAAATTATTTTTCTGGATATCAATAAAACCAAGAAGTTCTTTAATTTTTATTCAAAAACTTTTGATGTAAATTTACGAGATTTAATTAACAAATTCAATTTACCCACTTTTTCAACAATGTGGTAAACAATTCTTTGTAAAAGCATTTACTGTTATTTCAAAGTTTCATTTGTTTATATTGTAATATTTTTAAAAAATTCGGTTTCACAGAAAAGTAAATTATATTAAAATTAAGTAATTCTTCCGTTTTTTCGTTCGATATACTGAAAATTACGTGGGCTACATTGTATGTCGATAAACAGCTTTGGCATCGAACTGTTTGAAATATTGCAAAATAATTCGTATAAAAATTGATTCTTTTTTATTCAGAAATATATTTCGAAATCACCAAATATGCAAAAAAATACCTCAAACGTTTCGAAAGGATTAGTTTCATTGAAGCCGAGAATAAAAGTCGCAAAGATAAAAATATTTTAACACTTTTAATTCAGGTCTCACCACTCTCAATACTTTGATCAAAAAAGTTTTTTTTTTTTCAATTATTATTATTTTTTTTAAATCAAAATGTATTAACTCTTATTTCATGATACTATATATTTCAGAGTTAAAAAAAATGTTTTAAAATATATAAAACTTTCGTTTCGGTTGTGTGCGGGACTAAGGAATGCAATTTATTTGGAACAAATCCGCTCATCAGTCTTCGAAACGGATAGAACCGTTTTCGATACAATTAGTCACGAAGTAATTCATCACCTTTACTGGATAAAGAAGATGAATTATACGAAGATATTGAAAAAATTCAATATGCAGCCTATTTTAATATGTCGCGGATAGATGATTGGAAACGGTTAAAAATTTTTTTTAGATAAAATTATTGATCTTTTTTAGCCCGACTAATTTTCATCAAGATTTAGGTTTTTTGTTGAATGTTTTCTATGCCCAAAAAAATGATCAATATAAACATTCGATTTTTAAACTAATAATGAATTCCATTTTCAATGAAACGATGTGCATTTTATTGACTGCTTATTAGAAAAATATGGTTTATAGAAATATTTCCATGAACCCCTGGTATCATTATTCTTGAAAAGAGATATTTTCTACGTCTTTAAGGTAACTACTATAATTCGCTATTCAAATAAGTGCTAAATTTTCGCAATGATTTTATGTCAAGTTTAATGCCTAAATTAAACGTAGTGAAAATGCATTTGTATCACAGCATGTCTTATTAATGTAGGAAAATATTAATAACACTATATTGCGAAACCATGAACTGATAAATGCAAATTTTCTAATGGCTTATTTTTATCGGGATTTTTCAAAGAATAATCCGTATTTTTCAATCAACTTTCATGCACCACGTCTTATTTTGTTCCCAAGCAAGTACTCTACAATTTCACGGCGTGCATTTTTTCTAAACTCGATCGTTTCACTGCTGCTGCCAATTGTTTAATTAGCGAAAAAAACTTTCATAAACAAATTACTGTAATTGAAAAAAAAATGAGTTGAGAAAAAATCTACGTCGTGAATTCGTAAAGAATCTCTTAAGGAACAAAATAAGACGTGGTGCATAAAAATCGATTACACAATACGGAAAATTTGCATTTATCAGTTGATGGTTTTGCAATCTATCGTTATTAATATTTTTTCACGTTAATCAGACATACTGTGATACAAATTCATATTCACTACTTTCAATTTGTGCATTCAACTTGGCATAAAACCATTGTGAAAATTTAGCACTCATTTTACCAGCGTATTACAATAGATACCTTAACACGATATATTTTCTTACCGACTTTCCTAATTGTTCATTGCAGGTGTCATTCATTCTTTAAACTAATACATTTAATATTTTTGGAAGTCTGAAAAGTATTCAGAAATTGGTGATGTAGTTGGATGAAAGTTAATTAAATTACTGCGACCCAAAAAATGGTAGAATGAATGTTGTTAAAGGGGCATCGTTCTCAAACTATGTGATGAGCGATTTTTTTTTTTTGCCAAATAAATATTCAGTTAATGAGATATCGTTTACACCCCAATCAAATTTACCTTGTATTTATGTCAATATTTTTTTTTGTGTTGACAGTTATTATCTTGTAAATAATAGTCTGTAGCTATTTAATTATTATAATGTATATTATAATGTTGGAGAAAAATTATCGGATGACTTAGAAGAATCATGAGCCACGAGAAAAAATGGGGTGACGATTTGCAAAAAAACATTGAATGTTGCAATGAAAACTTAATTTATTCTTCTTCCCCTTCTTATTCGTGCCATTTCAGAAAATGATCTCTCTCGTACAATTATTATGCATCTTAGTTACGGGCTTGAAAGATGAAAAAAGCATCAATCCTCATACACTCTAACTGCTGTAAAGAAAAATATTGACATTGTTAACGAGAGAAATTCGTAAAGAAATTCTACGAAAATTGTATATGAAGAACAATAAAAGTCGAGAAAAAACGAATGGACAATGTAGCAGAAAAATAATTGTTTCTGGCAGAGAAAAAAGAGCGCTTTTTGCTCACCTCTCCTTAGTTTTTTTAGGTAGCATCCCATCCAACTCTCCGCTTTCGCTAATTTCTTTGATAATTTCCAGACCACCCAATAATTCTCCATTTAGGTATAAATGTGGATAAGTTGGCCAATTGCTGAATTTTTTTAGATCTTCCCTCACTGCGTTGTTCTGAAGGATGTCGAATGTTCTATAATCCGTGTTGTAACTGTCCAGGAGAGAAACAATGGTTCTAGAGAAGCCGCAGCGTGGATTCGCTGGATCGCCTTTCATGAAGAGAACACAAGGCGCTTGATTGATAAGCTTCTTCAATCTTTCTTCCAAACTCATTTGATGCTTGAGATTATCGGCCGATGTGCTTTTTTCGTCTGCTATTTGTTCCTTGATCTTTTCTACCAGAGCTTAAGGATTCGCACCGTCCACTCTATCCACCATTGCTCCATTTCTCAATAGAAGAACCATGGGCATGGCTGACACTCCATGTTTCAGAGATATCGCCGGTACATCCTCAGCAGTTATTTTTGCACATTTTGCTGTCTTGTACTCGTTCGATTTTATTATTTCTTCCAATACGTCGTTTATCTGAGCACACTAGGCTGCCCATTGCGCATGAAAATGTACAACAGACAAACCTTTGGATCTGCAAACAAATTTAAGGTATTTTTTTTAACATTTGCACAATTAAGTGTTTATAATAAATATAACTGCACAATTACAATTATTTTTCTTAATGATTTGACATGCTTTGCGACAGTTCTATTTTTGAAATTGTTACAAATCTTTTGGCTGGTTTTAGAAATAAAAAATGAACAAAATTTTGTATATTATTCTAATATCTCGAAAAATTCTCTTATTTTATTCACATCGTCTAATGGTCATCCATTAGACGATGTGAATAAAATAAGAGAATTTTTCGAGATATTAGATTTACTTTCTACGGATATATCTCTGAATCGAACAGCTGGCATACAAAATACTTTACAATTCGTAAATAAATTTGAAACTTTCTACATTTATTCGATTTTATCAATGCAGCTTTTCCTAATTGATGCAGGATACCGATACGTCAGCGTATTCATTGAATTATATGTATCCATCGTTCTTTACATCTTAATTTTTTCTTTTAACATCCGAATTTTATTTTCACTAGTACTGGATGATTCGTCAGTGAATGTAGAAGGTGGTAATAGCTCAAATATCTGGTCACGGGTTCGAGGCCCTACAATCGCATCGAGAATATCTTGTTTCTCGTAGTAATGGACTGTGGCTTCGGAGATTATAGGAAAATGGAGAAAACAGTACTGGAACAGAAGAGAATAATATACGAGAACACTTAAAAAATACAAGTGTTTTGCAATCGGTTGGAATCAAGAAAAAATGAAAAAATGCAAATAATTTTAGCAATTAAGGTAGTACTGTCGATACTGCAAGAGCCAAATGTATACACCGTCATGTTTGACTTACGTAGTATTTAGAATAGGCAACGTCGCGATAAAGTGAGAGAGACAGAAATGGTTTGTTTCACTCGAGAGGTGTGCCTTTAAAATGTCAAAACCACAAGAAAAAAAATCTACCACTGGAAGGGCCGCAGAGTAACAGAAAAAATGTACCGGAAGAGATTGCAACAAATTGAACATTTTTAAGTTACGCGCGCTTGTAACCTCTTCGCGACGTTGCCACGAACTACGATATAAACGTACATTTGGGATATTTATTTGCTAATTACTACTTGCACATGCTCTCAACCTGTATTTTTAAGGATTTAAAATGTTCCTTATAATATTTTCTCTTATTCTACCCTTTTTTTATTGAAATCTGAACGGTACTTTTTGTAAAATACAATGAAAACTGTGATTTCTCATAAGACTCAAATAACTGTATGGAATTACCAATACCAATATCTTTTTTCTGGTTCTCTGTAGCCTCTTGAAAATTTAACTGGATCTTTTTCTTATTATAATCTATTGCTGTACCAAATTTGATTAAATTCTGAACGGTAATTCTAAAACCGACAGTACTACCTTAATTCACATGCGATGAATTTATGTGATGAAGACGATTCAAACACGAAAGGAGAAAGAAAGAGAGGAGTGAAAATATCACTGTCGTTCTCCACTAATATTGTATTAACATGACAAATTCTTTCAAAAGTTCGATGTGCTGTTCTTGATTAATTATTAACAAGTGCTTACAGTGCTGGTGTAGATCAATAGTCCCAATGCAAATTTGTCAAAAAAAGCATGCCCTGACACCGATTGGTTACTATAGTTCGATCAAAGTATAATTTTGAAGGCAAATAAAAAAAACAATAATTAAAATCTTGTTACAAATTGTAGAAGAGTTTACTGTTATTACGTCTTACGAATGCAGTTTCATCGTGATTCGTCGCTTTTTACGAACACAAGATACCTGTTTAAAGGACTTCAGTGTTGAGAGCAGTATGGGTAAAGAGTATGAGTGTGATAGCACTCTTTAAGCTTGTTTTTTTATAAGTGTAAAGAAACTATTATAAACAATTATAATATAACTATAAAAATTGTTTCACGTTCGATCATTGAATCAATGTAAAATAAAATTCATTCAAGTGGACGACAATCCAAATGTCAAATGATTCTGAGCTTTATTGTTTCCTTCAGCCTTGTAATTCCCACCGCCTTTATATTTTTAATTGAATATAATCTGAGAATTCTATTTTTAAGGAGGTTGAAAACGAAAACATTTCTTTTCACTGCTCCCATTCCGGTGGGACTACAAAATTGTACTGAATCATACATTTTGGATATTTCTTGGTTGTATATATCGCTAGCGCCTTAATTAAGCGCTCCAAAATTTTTTCTCTTTGGCCCTGTAATCATTTGACTGGAAAATCTGAAATTATTTGCTTCATTACAATCCCTCCTTAATTAAAAAATATCATGTTTCTGCTAATAACCCTCAGAGTGACGATACAGTCAGTCTATAGTATTTTTAAAAATTATTTTCTGTCTGTACCAATACAGATTTCTTGAGTTTGATGAAAAGGACATTCATTTCCCACGTTTATCCGGACAGCAGGATTTAGAAAGGAAAATTGCTTTTACGAAATGTATCTCACAACTTGGCTATTTTTCCGTGCATCGTTTTTCGCACAATTTAAATATATTAATTTAATTCTGAAACCGTACAGTATTGAACTCAAACCGTAATTAGAGACATAGGAACAAGTGAAAAAAACGATAATTACCACTTGAAGACGCTCTGTTTCTTTAAAATTTATTTAAATGTAATAATTGGTACAATGAATACCAGGGGAGTACTAAATTTTGCCATTGAATACGTGTATCCATTGTCTATCTAAGGCTTCTTTGCGACAGAGAATATTAAAGAAAATTTTTTCACATCAATTTCCAGTTTAGTTTTTCTTCAGCAGACACTCTACGCAGAAATTGGATTGTGCATTCCGCTGTTCGATAAGATTGTTTGGTTTTAACAGTTTTACTCTCCGAAAAATTCCGACGTTCAAAACAATTGTTGAATAACGATAAAAAATATATTTTTTTTACATTCAATAAATCTGAAGGAGCAAAGAAAATGAGGAATCTGATGTTCCTGACGATAGAAAAAATATAAATTCCAGAGCTACATTTATTTTCTTCATATTCCTATCCTTATAGTTATAGAACAAACTGCAATTTTCTTTGAAAAATCATGTACATGGATGAGAGTTTACAAGTAAACTGAATTTCTTTATTTTGACGAGTTCATTTACGCATTTTATCTTTTTCATTATTTACATTGAAATGTTAAAGGCTGGTCAGAGGGTTTATATATATTTTCATAAACAAATATGCAAATTTTTTGAGCAAAAAATATGTTCTGCTTGTTCTGCTATGTTTTTCGTTCTTCGGTTTTAAGTTGTTGACAATTTTAGTGTCCATGCAATTAATGAACTTTTTGAAACAGAAAAATGTCTTTTTCACGATAAAGATGTATTATCAGTTTTGATGAAAAAAGATAGAAACACTTTTTAAATTTGAGGTTCAATCTCTGAAGAGAAATAGTAAAAAATCGAATAAAATAATTATTGAAATTGAGATTCAAGTGACAAATGAAATTATATTAATAGTTGTTGTTCTTTAAGAACAAAAGTAACCTTGCGGAAAGATAGAATTATCGTTGCACTAATTTGGAGACTATCGATTTAAAAAATCCATCTGTGTTATTTGCTGTTGTCTCGTGTGATGGTTACAACAAATTAGTTGTATTGTTCCATAGGTGTTTGCGCAACAGTCACTGAAAGCATTCATGACATTGCCCTGTGAAAAAAAAAATTGTTCAAAATGATAAAGTACAAATGAATAGTTAAATTTTGGGAATTACAACAAAAAATTTAAATATTTTTGATAATGTTCAAAATAGATAATGGAAAATTCTTGAGCTTTTTGGAGTACGGTAAAGAGCAAAAAATCTCTGCAATAATTATTATTATGTCGAAGCTTGCATCATTGATGTACAAAGACTCAATCTGAAGAAACTGTATAACTGAGATCAAACGTTCCAATCGAAGACTACGATTGATGTTTTTTTGACAAGCTTTGGAGCGACCCATCTCATTCCCTATATTCAATGAGGAATAAATAACAAAAAAAAACAAATTTATTTGTTCATACTGTTTTGAACTTCGATTGAAAACACAGATTCCAGGATTGTGTACTGATTAAACTGTAGGCTGTGTCCAGCCGTCCGGATACCGGACGAATACAAGACTGGTATTCGTCCAGATATTTGTCGAGAATGCGATTATTATTGTTTTATTTACCTTTTCTAATTAACTTTTCTACAGTATAATGGTATATTGAAACTCCCTCGTACGTAATTTGTACGTAATCCATTCGGATATACAATTTATGATAGTTTTTATTTATGTCTGGATGAATAAGCGCATATAATTCGTCCGGGAAAACGATTCTCAATGGATTTTGATGGATGAAAAATGAATGAAAATTTACAACTACAGCGGGGAATACTTAGTTTCCTTCAACTATAGTGGAGAATATTCAAAGTTTTTTCAAATGTAACGGAAAATTTTTTCGGTATCCAGACGACTAGACACTGCGTAAACTGTATGAAGATGAGATTCCATATTTTAAGAACATCGGGCTTTGAAAGATCATTTTTGAGCATCTTCCGGACGTGAAGAGGCTGTGGATAATCCAGTTGATCAGGTGTCAACCTTTCTTCTGGGATGTTAAGGAACATGCCTTTAGTATTGTCAAAAATAATGAGCAACTTTATAACAATATAAACGTGTATTTTTTGAACTTTATCCTTGGATACGTGCAGATAACCTCTTCATATCATTTTGGCAAGTTACAGCGCATAAAATAATTTTTTTCTTCTGTTTACTAATTTTTTAAGCTCTTCCTGTATCACCCACTTGCCCGCCGTTCTAGGTCATATTGTTTTCCCTCGTTGAATGACTGCTGCAGCGTGCTGTCTCCAAATAATTATGTCAGCGTTGTTGTTTTCGTACAAAACATCGACGAGCACGACGATGACAACGAAGACAATGATTTTTAGGTTAGGAGATTATTATGATGTTCTACAAACGATAATCGATCCGTAAATGCAAAATTCGATTCGATCGATAGGTGCATATGCATATACTAGGCTCTGTGCATATGCCATGCATGCGCTCGGGGGTAATCTTTGGAATTGATCTTTTCAAAAAATGTTTAATTACTGAATAATCAGAATACAATAGCATTCACCACTGAACAACCAGGCAGCAATTTATTTTTAAAAAAATCTACATAGTCAATGTGGGGGGGCTTACGGAAGGGATAATTTTTGAAATTTATTTATTGAACAAATTATAAGACACTAAAAAATCTAAATGCAATACCGTACACTTCTGAACGACCCCCGAGCGAATTCTAAAAAAAAAAAATCCATATAGTGAATATGGGGCTAACTCCGGGGAGTAAATTTTGAAATTTATATTTTGAAAAAATGTTGAACCACTCAACGATTTAAATGCGATACCGTACACCACTGAATGAGCACCGAGCGATTGGTAAAAAAAAAAGTCTAAATAGTCAATATTGGGGGGCTAACTCAGGGGGCAATTTTTGAAATTTGATTTTTGAAAAAATTGTACACTACTGAACGATTTAAATGCGACACCGTACACCACTGAACGAGCACCGAGCGATTGGTAAAAAAAAAAGTCAAAATAGTCAATATTGGGGGGCTAACTCAGGGGGTAATTTTTGAAATTTGATTTTTGAAAAAATTATACACCACTGAACGATTTGAATGCGACACCGTACACCACTGAACGAGCACCGAGCGATTGGTAAAAAAAAAAGTCAAAATAGTCAATATTGGGGGGCTAACTCAGGGGGTAATTTTTGAAATTTGATTTTTGAAAAAATTATACACCACTGAACGATTTGAATGCGACACCGTACACCACTGAACGAGCACCGAGCGATTGGTAAAAAAAAAAGTCAAAATAGTCAATATTGGGGGGCTAACTCAGGGGGTAATTTTTGAAATTTGATTTTTGAAAAAATTATACACCACTGAACGATTTAAATGCGACACTGTATACCACTGTACGACCCCCAAGGGATTTATAAAAAAAAAAATTAATTTAATCAATTTAGGGGGGCTAACTCAGTGGAGGTTGGAAATTTCATAGAGTAAAAATCGGAGAAACTGCAGATCCGATAGAGCACAATGGAAGATTCGATATCTTCCTAATTTGACCGTTACGAAAAAAGCGCCACGTCAAAAAAACCATTAACGACTTCGTTCATCAAACATTTCATTGCTTAGCTCTGAGCTACACTAAAAAACCATCGGCGAGAATACAGAACTAGAGTTGAGACAGCATCACCGCTGTACATACTTCTCCCCAGCATCTCTCTACATTCTTTCCTCCTCGTTTATCTTTCTCTCCTTCTTTCCCTCTGTTTCTTCTAGATTTGTAAAATAACATATTAAAAAAATACAAAATACTTTCGAATTAGTAATAAATCAGTAAAAAAAGAGCTGGGAAAAACAGTGTGCGCGTTGGTGGAAAGGGTGCGATGAAGTAAAGCCTGGAGGATGATGATGGGCGATCAGTTTCGTAGTAAAGTGGAACAATACTCACCCAAGTCATCACCGAGGGGAGCTCGTTCCCCCGTAGTTTCACGCCAGGACTCGACCGGGACACTCAAAACGACGATTTCCCTCGGAAAAAACCCCTCCATCGTCCACAGTGGGCCCTTCTACTTGATGAAGGAGCCCCCTGGTAAGTCTTACGTGCATTTTTTTTTAACAAATAATCAAATTTCTATTAACAAAAAATCGATCCAACCTGTCTACATATTATTTCAATAGATTAACAACTTTTTGACCAACCCGTCAACTTTACTCCTTTATAATCTGCTAGAACCCCGTATCGTTATGTATGATATGCAAAAATTTTGATTTCCCACTTTTTTGGGGCTTCCAGGGGAAAGTGAATTAACAGGGGCTACAAATTTGATGGCCTATTATGGCCTCGAACATTCCTACAGTAAGTTCAGTGGCAAAAAATTAAAAGAACAATTATCTTCGTTCCTGCCGAATTTGCCAGGAATCATCGACACACCAGGACATCAAGACAACAGGTAAAAAACCATAGCTTTTTTGTTTTAGTAATAAAGTTTCTAAGTTAAAATTATTCATGTGATTTTTTTTATTCTTAATAAAAGAAAGTGACATATTTTTAAATTTTGCTATCTGTGATTTAATTCAGGATTTATGACAAAAAAACACTAATAATACAGTGCCAATTTGCACATACGATTGTTAGAAGCAATATTCATTGCAAAACTTTATGATTTTGATAATGATAAAAATAATCTTAAGTCTTTCCATTAATTTCGATGATATTGAACTTTGCATCGTTGGAAATCACCAAAAAATATCAATTCCTTCGTGATTTCTTTTCATTAAATTGACCTATATTTTTTCATAGATCTATTTTTTAGGCCTCACAAAAAGACTGTTCAATTATTGTAGCCAAGCATTATATATAGATTTTGAGCTCTATTGAAAAAAAAAATGGAATTTCCTGGCAATCCCCTTATGGAAACTTTAACATCATCACTTTTGAGGGATTTTCAACGGTGTTTTTTTAAATAAAATCCCTCAAACCTAACTGGATCACCTACCACTTTTTTCGTCTGTATAAAAAATGAGTGATGAATGATTTGAAAATTTCAAATTTTATTGGACGTTCCGGTTAGTTTTAAAGGATCTTGCAAGAAAAAAGTTCATTGAAATTCCCCAAAATTAGTTGGAATAGCTAATAGAATAGAACAAAAAAATTATACAAAAAAATGATTGCAAATTTCTCTCATTAGTCTTTTGCATTCAAACTGTTTTTTTCAGCTCTTTAAGGTCAGTGATTGAGAAACCGCCCATAGGAGGCAAAGAACTTCTTCCTTTAACTAGTGTTCAATTGGCTGGTTTTCGATTACATCCTGGCCCGGTAAGTAACAATCGCCATGTTAGAAATTTTTTAAAAATTGATCTTGAATCTTATTGGAACTCTGTAAACTAATCATAACTTCCAACAAAAAATTTTTCGGTAGTTATTTCTTAACATTTAGACCAAAGTAATTTACCAAAGTTTGAGCACACATTTCAATTTGGCCATAATAAAATGTATGCAAAAATTCCACAAAGGCGAAAATCAAATAATACTAAATTTCAAAGTTGCCCTTTTTTGACCTGGGATGATATATATGAATTTTCCGATTGCACCAAAAATGTTACAAATCTAATAAACGTTTGTGTTGCTATTAATCTTAATAAAAATATATTTTGAACATTTTATTTTCAGCTGCCGGAACAATATCGTTACGTGAACCAGGCACCTCAGAGAAAACACAAGAACAAACACAAGAAGCACAAGCACAAACCGGGCGAAGTGCCGTTGGGTCAAGAAATAGCAGCAACGGATATAAGCGGGCAGGACACGCACGAGAAGAAGCACAAGAAACAAAAGCGTCACGACGAGGAAAAAGAGGCGAGAAAGAAAAGAAAGAAGGAGAAAAAGAGAAAAAAGCAAAAGCACAGTCCGGAGCATACGGGTGGATTGACGCCTTCGCAGCATTCCAACTCGTGATCGACGATTCCCTCGGAGTTGTCCAACTGAATCGAACATTTGTCGCGATCGCAAAATTCTACAGCGATCGATCAATTGAATATATTATTTCGTTTTCGCGGGAATTCGAGCTAGAGATTCTCTGTAAGAATTTCGTCTCAACGAGAAGTTCGAAGTTCGATGGCGGGAACGAATGATTTGTCAATTCTTAATTCTTTATGTCTCCTTTGTAACTGGACTGAACGGATGTTTTCTTGGATGTAGCTGGGATTCTAATTGGAGAAAACAGTTGAAACGTTTTCAAGAACAACGATCAATACGAAATCGAAGATATTTCAAGTGATCAACGTGTCGTAACGTGCAATCTCGAATTTTACGATCGATCGACCGATATTTATTGAAGCTCGTTCGAAAAGCTTCCGGCAATATTCGAATGCAACGTGTTTTTAGTTCATTATTTTTTTCTCGTCTCAGTGGAATCCACGCGAATTATCTCGGATTGAATATTTGAGATTGTAAAATATCAACCGTGTAAGATATAGGATTATTGCCCTAGGCTTGAACAATGTCCAAGGTCACATTAATGTATGTAGTGCATACGTGCACATGTGTCGTTGCTCCTTGTTCTCTTTTTCTTTTTTTTTTATCGAAAACTGTTCGACGATCATTGCGCGGATCTTCTTTGTTCCAAAGATTCTGCTCACTCGTGTAAATATTAGTAATGTCATGATAAATTGGAAATAAGGGCGAGAGAGAGAGAGAGAGAGAGAGAGAGAGAGAGAGAGAGAAACAAAAAAACCAAGTGGATCGCGAGTGTAAAGGCACAAAAGTTCACACCAGATTAGTGACATGAAATAATGATATCGACGTGTGTTGTTACGGAACGATGTCATTTCGGAGTAATACGTAAGCAATGATTAGTATTTATAACGCGAATATGCATAAGGGAAAAAACAATACTTTAATAGACGAAATTTCGTTATTAATCACCCATCTCCCGTTCCATCCAATATTTCGCCGGCCATGGCCAGCAAATTCGCCGAGTCTGTGAGACCCAGTCATAGATTAAAAAAAAAAAGAAAATCGTTTTAATAACTTTTATTTCCCTTTGTTTTTTATTTTTATTTTTGACTAATTTATTTATTCAATTTATTTGATTTTTGCTTCGGGTCCCTCAGACCCAAGAATGTACTCCTAATACCCGGAATTGTCTAAGTCGTTTTCAATCAATTTCCCACGAACTCAACGTAAATAATATAGAAATTTGGTATAATTCGAATCGATTGCCATTTAAAAACTTGCAAAAATATTCGAGCATTTTTGAATTTTTTAATTCATAATTCTCCGCTAGAGGCGCTACTGTCGATTTTTCGTGATTTTTCTGTCGAAAGAGGGCAGCACATCACGTCCGGCGCGTCACGAGCTGGAGAGCTTCATTTCCGGTCGGAGCACCGACCGTGTTTCGAGTGAAAAAAAAAGGTTTTTCGGAAACGAGATCGCAACGTATTACTTGGCATCTATCACGCCGATAGTCCAAGTTCCCGCCATTACGCGGCTCTTTTTGTGAAGTCAGTGGTTTTTGGTGAACGGCCTAACAATGGCAGATAATCGTAAGTCCCAGTAATGTACTATTTTAAACAATCCAATGCTATAGTTTTCGGTCCCACGCATATATATTTCTATCGCCACTCAATGGCGATGTACCGGGAAGCTTGATGCTATCTTCGTATTTTTCGTGTCAAAAAATGCTTCGAATCATTTGTTTTTTCCCCAGTGCTTCCCTCAAACCGTGCATTTTATTTTAATCTCGAGAATATCGTACTTTTTGATAATTACTTTTATTAAAAGCACTCAATATTCTTATTATAGTTTCTCCCCTCCCCTTTTTAAAAAATATGACGCCTACGTATAATGGGGAGTTTCGGCGTCTCCAAGAACAAAACACTGAAAATTCGATCGATAATTCACCCTCGCCAGTTTGATTTATTCCCGTATTATACGTATAGCTTTTTCATTTCATTTTTTGTCCCGACGTTTAACTGTTCCAAATATCGTAAATGTTCATAAAGTTCGATAAACAAAACCATTGGGTCGAAAGCAGTAGATATAGCTCTAATCGTGAATTTGAAAATTATGATAAACTTAAAATAATAAAAATTCGAAAATAAAAATAAAAAACAGGTATGAACTGCATGGAATTTCGTTTTTAATTTGCGTTCCCAATTTTATATTATTTCAGTATGATTTTACAATTAAGAGTAAAAAATTAATGAACCTTTTATCTTATTTACTAAATTATATTTGAGGTTTTTTCATCAGTCGCGGTACACGACTACTGTTTTTTTCCTTTTCATCACTTGTTTTACTCGCAAATGTGCACGATATAAATTTTTGACTTCATCCAAATTAACATCAAAAGTTAGTTTCTGGTTTATCAAATTCTTGTGTCCAAAATTCAAATCTATTATTTAGCTTAACAAAACCCATGAAACAAATACCCAAACTCCACTTGTCTGAACAAAATGACCAAATTGACGAATAGCAAATTTAAGAGTTATGTTTTAGTATAATGTCCCAAACTTTAATGGGACATTAAAATAGTAGGACATAATTTGGCTATGGTAATGAAAATTTGACAATCTGGATTTACAGAGTACGCGAATTATCAACAGCAGGGGTATAATCAGTATAGTCAACCCCCACCGCCAACGAGCGGAGGACAAGATACTTCTTATCCTCCTCCTTCAGCGGGAGTCGCGAGTTATAATCAGTATAGTCAACCGCCGCCGAGTACAGGCGGTGGATATGGAAATTACAACACGGCCGGTTACAACGCTGGCAGCGGAGGACAAGATTACGGGCAGACTCAGTCTAGCCAGCCTAGCTACAATCAGGGCAATTATGGTGGTGGTGGCAGCGGCGTTGGTAATTCTGGAAATAGCAGTGGCAATAGTAACTACGGAGGTGGAAGTTATGGCAGTGGAAACTCAGGTGGGGGTGGCCAGGGAGGAGGAGGAGGCGGTGGATATAATCGAGGTGGTTCGGGCGGCGGATATGGAGGAAGTTCGTTTATGCACTTTTCTTACAAACATTTCATTAGCTCATTTCAACAGCATCCCTAAAAAAAATATATTAATTTATCAATTGACTGCAAACTGTTAAAAAAATTCTGAGAATTTCAATCAAGACTACAAATTATAAAAAAAGACTACAAAATCTTAGAGTGCAGTGTATTGAAAAAAAAGAAAAAAAACAGCCTACAAATCGAATACAGGTTGAACAAAAAAAACTGCAGATTAAAATACGGATTGCATATTATTAAAACAATAATGAGTATAAATACGGATCGTGGATTATTGAAAAAAAATCTGAGTTTAAATTTGGATTGAAGATTATTTAAAAAAAAGACTAAATTAAAATATTGATTGCACAGGATTGTTACGCATATAGAAAACCTGGAAAATTCAGGGAATTTCTTACCCCTGGGAATTATTAGGGAAAAGTCAGGAAATTTTGAAAATTTTCTGAAATTTTTCCAGATACACCAGATACACAGATGTTCACAGAATTTTCCAAATCACAATAATTACAAAAAATAAAACCACCGTCTCCGCAACTGTGAACAAAAGTTGTGATATTTTTATCAACCATCCGCTTTGAAATTGAGGTATATTCTATAACTGTGCATATTACTGAAACGTGCACATGTGAAACTGAAAAATAATGTTTGTCAACTATTTACATAATAATGGGTAATCTTCTAGCAGAATTAAACAAATACGTTTTCAAGTTACGTCACTGACGCCATAAAGTATTTTTTTGGCCTTCTATTTCACATATTGTCAAATGAGCAAATGAAAAAAAATGTTCCTTATCTATTGTAGACACGTGAAAAACGACGTAAAAAATTTACAGTAAAATCTTTTTAAATTGTTCTACCATGTATGGATGTATATATAAATAAAAAAAGACCGAAAACCGTCATATTCGAGTATATAAGAGTGCGGCAGGGCTCGCGCAAGCTTTCTTTTAATACTTGGCGCCGAGCCGCTACCGCGTCTCTTGATTAGGGTGAGGCAAATAAAATCTGAGATGTTAGTATTTAATGAAAAAGAAATTCTCCCACAGTACGGGACCTTGAAAAAAATGTTGAAGGTTGCGCAAGTGATTTTTCGATATTTTTTTTCTGATTCAGGCTCAAAATCATTATATAAAACTGTCGATTTTTTGATGTTGCAACAAAAGATGTTTGTACTTGATGAAAAACTAATTCTCCCAAAATTTGGACCTTCTAAAAAAATTTTTATGTGGTTGCTGCAGGGACTTATAGATATTTCTTTATAGTTTTGGCTGAAAATCATGATATAGAAATGTTAACCTTTCTCAGTATTGCAAGAAGAGCTGTTAGTATTTGATGAAAATGTAATTCTCCTAAAATTTGGACCTTGTAAAAAAATTTTCACCGATTGCTAAAGTGGTTCGAAATTTAAAAAAAAATATCGAAAAGTCGCTTGCAGGACCTCTAAATATTTTTTTTTGGGTTGCAAATTTTGGGAGAATAACTTTTTATTGCAAATTCTAACATCTCTCTTGGGCCCACGAAAAAAAAAAAATATCGATTTTATTTGAATCACGCTGATATATAAATACATGATTCAAGTTATTTTTTCCGAACGAAACTTTAGTTCTAGTCTTTTGCTCTTGAAAATAAATATTTCATGAAAACAAAGTGTTCTATATTTGACCGTATTCTATCTGGAATGTCTGGAAAACCTGGAAAAGTCAGGGAATTTCAGTCAACAATGCGTAACAACCCTGTTGCAGATTATAAAACGAAAGTCTATTCAAATACTGGCTAAAGATTATAAAACGAACTGTGTGTAATTAATACATGTAGATTCTATAAAAAAACGTTTGAATTCAAATACTGGTTCAAAATTTGTAAAAAACGATTGTTTTTTTTTATTGAAAATAACAAATGATGATAAATTGAAATAATTCTTAGAAAAACATGAAAATGATTGGTTACGGTATTTTGTAACTCGGAGTAATTTGGATTCTCACGTATTATAGATCATAGTAGCAGCGGTGGTGGCGGAGGCGGTGGAGGAGGAGGAGGAGGCGGCAATAGATACAGCGATCGAGGTGGTTACAACGATCGTTCGAGTGGCGGAAGCGGAGGCGGCGGAGGTGGCGGCGGATACAAGTAAGTTTTCTTTTTTCATAATACTTTGGAAGTTTCGCGAAAAATAATGAAAGAAAAAAACGCACACGACAGACTCAATACCAACAATTTGGGGGTGAAGTATCCTGAAAAACAACATTTTAAAATTGCATTAAAGAAACAAGAACACAAAAACACAACATATAAACAAGAAGGTAAATAGACTCGCCAACAAAAAATATTCGGCACGATTCAAGGTATAAAAATAGTGCAACTATATAAAAAAAAAAAACAAAGTATTATCCACCTAAAACAAAAATGGTTCATCATGCCCCATGGGCGCGTTAATGTGTTTCAAGTGTGCCTACAGGTTTAACGCACAGGTATTACTGGTTTTAGAAAAAAAAACAAAAGCTAAGAAACATACGAAAAGGTAAAAGGTTTATGAGAACGCAAAAAGAGTAAGCAAAGAACACCCCACAGGTTGTATACGACAAATTACGTGAAAATGGTTTAAATATAGTACGTAGCACGTATTGACGTTGTACAATTATTAATCTACATATGTCGAGATCATCCAGGAGAGTAAAAAAAAAAAGAATGAAAAGTAACGACGTGGTCTCTCGCTCTTCGGGGAGGTACCAACGTTTTATGGCGAAAGCAGACCGTTTTGTCAACTAGTAATCTGCTTTTCACGGGGTTCTCGTCACGATATGACGACTAGCCAGGACCTCGTTCGCGAACAAGCGATGTCACGATATTCAATAGTTTCATGGCTTTACGTTCACTCGAAAGAGCTTTCAAAAAACTTTCGCGTTATTCCTGCTCTCTCTCTCTCTCTCTCTCTCTCTCTCTCTCTCTCTCTCTCTCTCTCTCTCTCTCTCTCTCTCTCTCTCTCTCTCTCTCTCTCTCTCTCTCTCTCTCTCTCTCTCTCCCCCTCCCTCCCTCCCTCCCCCCCTCTCTCTCTCTCTCTCTCTCTCTCTCCCCTCTCCTTCCCCCCGTTCCATTGTTCATCTAATTTTTTTCTTAAATTTCAAACGTAGAGAAATCAAATAAAATCATAGAAAATTTGCATGTTTATTTATTTTGTTCACTTTTAATTATATTCTTTTACGACTCCTGATTAATTCTATAAATTCATCCATTAGAAAAATTTGCGAAGGTTAACAACGAGAGTCGAATGCCAAGTTGATGCACTTGGCACTGCGCATATTTTCTTACATTTTGGATCTCAGGCAAGATCCAATGTTTAATTAATTTATCCTCTTTTATATGATGATGTGGTGCGTAGGATATTTTACATAAAGCGCAACGATTTTGAGCCAAAAAACAATAAAAAAATTGCATTTTTCTGGTTTTATCAAAAAAAAATCGTAAAGTTTCGAAATTCTAAAATCGTTTGCAACGAATCATAAAAACAGATTAATGAATTGCCAAATCTTTTCTATTATTAAAAAAAGAGCAGACTGACAAAGTCATTTTTTTGTAACAATTACAACTTCAATTCTGCTCGAAAAAATATACTTGGCCAAAAAAAGTTCCTATTTATGTAAAATATCGAAAAAATGAATTAAAAAAAAAACTAATCGTACGTAAACCAGACATATTTATATTGGCTTCGAGTAATGAGCATTTAGTATTTACGGTGTGTGATCAAGTAATTATATATCTACTTCCAACGCGATATGCGCTGCTCCTTCGTACTTTCATCCCAATGGAAACGTTAAAAAAAAACAGAACAAACAGAAACATCGTACTTTCGGTGACCGACAGAACGTGTTTAAGGATCAATATTATTCCTGCATGTAATTGACTCGTACGACTGACAGTAACGAATCCTGTAACGACTAAATCCCGAGTGCTCTAAATATGACGTACATGTTAAAAAAAATATTATACATATATATATAAAACAGAAAAAAAGACGTTTAGACAGTAGGTGCCATCAAGAAGAAAAAAATGGGGTGGCAAGAACAACGTTTGAATCGCCACGCATCGATCGATCGATCAGTCTCTGTCCATGAGTCGTCTCATTGGTATATCTGCTTCTGTGTTTTAGCAGTGGCGGTGGCCGAGGTGGTTATAACAAAGGTAAATGCACCAGACTGTCTGTACTAGTCTGGTGCTATTCACGCATTCACTCTAATTATTACGACTTTAAATACTTGATTACTTATATTATATGAGAGAGCTGTTTACTAAAGAATTTTAAGGGGGGCCAAAAACAATTCGATGACAAATAAAACAAATATAAACATGGAAACTCACGAATCTGTTAGTATTTTTCGACAAATTTAGAATCTTCAAAGTTTTACTTAATGGGGCGTGGAAGCTATTAAAAAAATATTTTAAAAACCCAATTCGAAGTTTAAAACACAGTTTTTTTTTTCATTATTGTCGAAATGTTAGGATTTTCACAATTTTCCGTATAAAATTATAAAACAACAAATGAGATTTATTTCCCGAGATGTCCTCGTGATTTTCAACATTCATTCAAGAGGGAATTTCCATGACAATTGTAAACAAATTAACACATTTTGATTCATTTTTGTTTATACTCCAACTACATGACGTAACATGTTTTGACTAAACAAATAAATTTTTTTATCGTTATCTATACGGCACTAAAAATGGCGGGCCCAAATTTCTCACGGTTTCGTTCCAGAAAAAAAAATCAAGAGAATTTTTACTTTTTACAGCGAAAAAAGGGTTAAAAATTGAAATATAGGGTTCATTCTCGATGAGCGACTACAAAGTATAATAATAAACACTCTGCAAGAAGATTTTTCAACTCCGATGAGTACTTTTTTTTTTTTAATCCCTGAAACTGCTTATAAAAACATAGTTTTGAGAAAAGCGCGTTAAATTTGTTTGTGTGTAACTTTCGAAGCAGACAAAAATTTCATTTACCAGTTATTAACATGCAATATTCTAAAGGCTTAAAATAGTAATATTATGTGAAAAAAAAGATTGACTTTTCTAAAATGCTTCATGGGAACTTCCTCTTAGAAACAACAGGTGAGAAAAATAAAATAATGACAGGAAAATTTCAACAAAAGGAAAAGGTTAAAACGAAGAATGACGAAAAAAAACAAACAATAGAGAAACAATTGCCAGCCCTTTTGTATGCTATATCGCAAGTTTGTGTTCTTCATGTATGATTAGGTATTACAACTGGTACAGGGTGTCTAGCCATGAAATAAGCAAAATAAAAGGATTTATGAGAACGTATGAAAGTAAGCGTTTAAAACTACGTGGGTTGCACAAAAAATCGATGATGATAAATTAATCATCCACATAAGCAAAAACTTTATGCTTTGTAATATATTACTTTAATATATATACATATATACATATATATATATTCCTACAATGTGTTTATGAGGGATCCTCAGAAATTGGGTTTTGAGGGCGTTCGTTATTGTGCCATTCTCACGAGATTACGTGCACGAATATACGTAGACAATAAGCGAAAGGAAAATGTACAAGAAAATTTGTCATTCTGTATGACATGTGCAAAATGGTACGAGCGTCATGAATTTTTCGTCAAAACAACGAAACAAATCCTTGGTCCATCAGGGTTCTAAGAATCTAATCAAATTACGGTGTTTAAAAGAGGTGTTAAAATATTGCTGGAATCGCATTTAAAAGAAGAAGAATAATAAAATAATCAATAATCCACGTTATACTGTAATAAAACAAAAAAAGGTGGTAAAAGGGAACGAAAAGAATTTTATAACATACAAAACCAGACATATGACAAAGGTTTTTTAAGGGCCAGCTTAGATATTTAGGAATTTCCAGTTATTTATATATTGAAAAAAAAGAGAGAAAGATTTGTAATTTCATAAAATTCTCATAAGACTATCTTTCTCGTCGATCGACTAAATATTTATAGTTTTCTTTTTATTTGCTGAGGTTTTTTGTTCGAAATTAGATTTAGGCAAAAGTTGAATGGAAAAAGCTTAGATAAGACGATCGTCAACTCTGGTTAGGGCTCAATTTTGCGGGAAACTCTGTGCTCATTTGAGTTGTGTTGCAGGGGGCTTCGGTGACCGGAACGGAGGAGGAGGAGGCAATGATGGAATGGTCGTTCAAGAAGATACGATTTTCGTGTCCGGCATGGATCCAACTGTTTCTGAAGAAGAGATTTGCGAACATTTTGGCGCGATCGGTATTATAAAAGTAAGTAAATTCTTGGTTCATATTCGATCCTTACAAATATAATTATCTTAACTTGCAATAATTTTTCATTTTTATAACAATTGTACAGAATGATAAACGCACCGGAAAGCCCAAGGTGTGGATGTACAAAGACAAGAACAGCGGAAAACCAAAAGGCGAAGCCACAGTTACGTACGACGATCAGAACGCGGCGCGTTCTGCGATTGATTGGTTCGATGGAAAAGACTTCAAGGGTTATACGATAAAGGTCCAAATGGCTCAGCACAAGAGCAATTGGCAGGGTGGACGTGGAGGTGGCGGCGGAAGTCGAGGAGGAGGTGGTGGTGGTGGTGGCGGCGGCGGACGTGGCAGAGGAGGTGGATTTGGTGGCCGTGGAGGAGGTGGTGATCGCGAGGATCGCGGTGGCGGGGATGATCGTCGAGACGGTGGTGGTCGTGGCGGAGATTGGAGGTAAAATCAATTTTTCCTCGCGTTAAAATCCTGTACGATAATTTCCCCCTGAGTTGTAACGATTCAAAAATTTTCCCAAAAGATGTCTCAATTTTTCAACTTTCAAACTGCTGCCATGTCTGCAACAAAAACTTTGATTGTTCAATCGATTATTGGAATAATGTCGTCGGAAATGCACCCAAAACAGCGGTATTTTGGCGTTTCCTTTCAGAGTTTTGAGTTCAAAAAAGAAAATTAACATTTTTGGGTCGTGCATCAAAATTGAAGCTATTAAAGCAAATATTGACAAAAACCGTTTTCTTCCATTTTCGATCAGCTTTTCAAAGAATCTTTAAAAAAAAATTCATTTCCAGAACGATTATTGAGATCGTTGGAGTTGTCTTACGACATTTTGGGGCAACAAAAGCGGTAATTTCGGATATTTTAGATGAAACTATTTAATTTTGATATCACAGGTGTCCCAACCCCGATTGCGGAAACACGAATTTCGCATGGCGTGACGAGTGCAACTTGTGCAAAAGCTCGAAGCCCGAGGGCGCAGGAGGCGGTGGTGGGGGCGGACGAGGCGGTGGAGGTCGAGGAGGTGGCGGTGGCGGACGTGGCGGTGGATTCCGCGGCGACAGGGGTGGTCGAGGAGGCGACAGAGGCGGGCGTGGAGGTGGGGGCGGTGGTTTCCGTGGTGGTGATAGAGGCGGCGGTCGCGGAGGAAGAGGCGGACCGATGAGGGGAGGCGGAGGGTGAGAATATTCAAAATCCCATAATTTTTCTCTTCTTTCTTAATTAATTTGTTTTATTTGATCAATGAATAATATTTTTTTCTTATTCTCGATTTATTCAGATGAATTAACTCAATAAATAATATTAATACTAATAAACTGTATGTTCCAGACGAGGTGATCGCGACAGAGACCGTCAAAGGCCGTATTAACCCAAGCTTATAAATTGAACGTCATAACGAATGAGAAATGAGTCGTTTTTATCATAATACGATTTTTTACCACGAACCCCCTCAGTGCATGTACATGTTTTCATAACGCAAAGAAGAGATTCGTATTTGTAAAACCCTTCCATATCGCCATTATCATAGTAATTATATTATTTTCCTTGTAACCCTTGCAATTTTTATATTTGCGACAAAAGAAAAAGAAAAAACCGTGACTAAGTGAATAATAACGAAGGAAAGGGCGAAAATAAATAAAAAATGATTCCTCAGCTCTCCAAAACGAGAATGCCCTGCTGTCTTTGTAAAGCTAGATGATCATTAAGTATAATCCTTGGTGAGCATTTTCCATTATATCGTCCACTTCTTTCGGAGACGAAAGTGTGTGAAATTAACGATTATTATCGTTGTTTTAGGTCGATAACGAAGGAGTTATTTGAGTAACATGTTTTTGTGGATAACTCGATGGCAAAAGTAAGGAAAACATTGTGAATGAATTTTTCGAACGTATGTATGACTGGGGAATTTAGTTTATTGATTGTGAAAAAATAGTACAATAAATTTTTCGGTAAAATGATATCGCAATGTTTGGTGTTTGATTCAAGACAACAAAACAAATAGATAAAGAAAAAAGTAAGAAGAAAAGTTTCAAGTTTTACAAAGAAGAAGAAGAAGAAACGAGGATGTTTGACACAAACACCACGATATTATAAATACACGTTACCACTTTCTACCTTATTTACTCCAAAGTTCGCTGACATACTCCCAAATCAAAAGTGGTCAAATGAGCTTAACTATTCTATTTCGTATTCAACGATTCTCGTTCTCTTTTTTCGTTTTTATTTGTAGTAAATATATGTTCATGGTAAATCTTTTTTCTCTTTTTATCGTGAACCAGAATAGATATATACGTATATACGAATATATGTATACATATATTATCTTTATATAAGTAGGATAGATGAAGACCTCTAGTTTAATATTATTATGGATTTACTTTGAATGCTGTCACCACAGCACCCGCGCAATTTTGCATGGGACTCACTCATCCTTTCTCTCTCTCTTACGCACTCTCTCTCTCTCTTACTTTCGATCGCACTTGCTTAATCGGCGCGTTTGCGATTCTTCTGCTTTTGCTGTTCCTGCAACAAATCAAATTTCGTACCCATTACAAATCTGAAGTCCAACCAGAAAATTCGCATTGATTTTATTAAGAAATGACCATTTCGCTTATTTCAATAATATTATTTTAATTACAAAATCATTTTTTTTTGTTCTTCAATCATTTTTTAATTTTTTAATCACAAGTTATTTTAAAGATCAAAAGTTCAATAGTGAAGGAATTTTTAAATTTTGATTTTTTAATACTGATTTTATTAGTTTGTTTTTTTTTTTTTTGAGATTTTGGCCATTTTGTCTGTTGCAAATTACCTTGCCAGTCAGAATTTCGATGATGTAACTGAACATCCTGAAGAAGTCAACGAACAGCAAAACCGAGTGAGCGATAAAGTCCTTGTTGCCCATGCGGAATTTTTCAACGATCAACTGAGTATCGTAGATTATGAAACCGCACATGAGGACAAGTCCGAGATACAATTCCAGATGGTAGATGAACGATGACCGCAGGAATAGATTGGCAAGGAGCAGAAGAACCGTCATGTTCGAGAGACTTATTAAAGTTCCACCAATGTAGAGCCATTGCCCACGTGCAGCTAGTAACGCGGATATGCTGAACGATACGAAAACGATGCACGTTCCTGTAACATGAATAATTGAATATTTCATTTTTCAACGTTCGATAGCATGCTTCATTATACGAATTTAATTGAATTTTTAATCGTACATGCAGAATACATGATCTAAAAACTCGCTAATTTTCAATAGCATTAAAAAATAATGTGAAATTCGAAATACTGACAAATTTACAGATAAAAATTTTGTTTTATTTATGGCCTAGATTTCAAAATGAACGGTTAATCAAATGGCTGCAATTTTTTTTCCAACAGAACTTATTAATTGCGTCAACCATTAGAAGTTTGGTTCAAAAACGTGCCACGGTATACAAAATTCACTGCAAATTTAATGATGAATAATAACTTCATGCAATAAAATTTGAAATTGCATTGAATAATGTATCTACATTTTCGTTATCCTCCGTTTTCATGATTTTGAGAATTAACCCTAGAATCCCAACGTTGGGTCTTTCGTGTCCATGCCTTTCGGCATAGGACGCTTACATGTTTTCAATTTTTGCAAAAAATTATCATTAAAAGTTTTTTTTCGGCACGGGAAAAATTTTATAATTCACTTAAGGGTACAAAGAAGACTCATGATTTTTTTTAGATTTTTTCGTATACTATAACATAGTCAAATAAACGACTGGCACGAATGACCCACGTTGGAGTTTGTTGGTGCTAAAAAGTACCAGCATTGCCAGATTCTGCGACGCCGCTGTGTTAAAAGATAGCAAATTGGACGATTTCCGGCAACGCTGAAAAGTATGTTGGGGTTCTAAGATTAAGAAAAATGAATATAATATTTCATCACTCTCAATCCTAGAACCCCAACATTTTTTTCAACACCCAAATGATCTGAAAAAATGCATTGCTTTTTGCAAAAATTGTTCCAACAATATTAACCCTGCATGGATCATATGGGTCATTTTTGACTCATAAATCCAGCACAAATGAAGCCAGCAAAAATCATATGATCCACGCAGGGTTAACACAATGAATGCGAGGCTTACGATATTGACATCATATATTTTTAATATTCTTGTATTCTTACATGTTCGGATATGATAAATTTGTAGAAAAAGACAAAATGCAGTGGAAAATTTGAGAACATTCGAGAAATTTTCTAGATTATTCCAGAATCTTCTAAGGAAACGAAATATTTATAGAGAGATTGTGGATTATTAGCGAAAGTATTCTGCAAATTCAAGAGATTTTCCTCAATTTTTTACAGAAGAATTTTCTGGAATATTAGACAATTATAAAAGTTCATATTTTAAAATTGAATTCATCATAAAATTAACATGACCATCAAAATATCGAAATAGTTAATCTTGTTTACATTTTTTCAATGATGTAGTTTTGTAAAATAATGAAAAAAATAATATTTACCAATAAGTCCGGTTACAATGATGCTGGGATCAATGCTAATGACAATTTCCAGCAATGGGCCCAAACCAAGTCCAGACAGAAACGCAAAGCCGAGAAGAAAACCGAGTCGCAATTTTTGATTTTTTCCATTATCAGGAGTGGACAAAAGAGCCATTAAGAGGCCGAGAGCGCCGAGAGCGGTCATGAAGCCAGCTTTTTGAATTTCCGTGTAAAGATGTACATAAGCTCCAGTAGCGGCGGAGACCGCCGACAAGGAAAGACATCCGTAGACATTTTTCAGATGTTGTCTGACAGGGGCTTCCCTGAAATATGAAAAGAAAAAAAAACGAAAAATAAACATCAATTGCACAACAGTCTAAAAGCTTGCGATGACACACCTTTCCCCACGAAATTCGTGCGAATAATTTTTTCGCTCATTTGCATATCACGTTGCGAAATAATAATGCAAAAGAAAAGTGAAAATGCATGGTCATGGAAATTTCTTATCTGTAGATAACCAAAAAAAAAATCGACAGATCTTGCCAAGATGCGGCGTAACGCAAAAACAACGCCGAATTAAACTGCGTAAAGAAAAAAAAGCATTTTTTTCCCCCACCTTAAGAGTGCAATAAAATTTCATCGTTCGACGTACGTGGAAGCTAATGAACTAGTATAATTGATAAAGTTACATCATACGAGGAAGGTTGACATGAATAAAGCGTCGAAAGGAAAGCGGCGAGAACGTACTTTGGAACTCGTACGAAAAAATAATTATCTGGCGCTAATCGAATTTCGGCAAGGTGATAAAGCGCGATTCTCGAAGGTTCTTCGGGTAAACAAAAAATTTCTATTTATAGATTAACGAAAATATAGAGAAAAAAAAAATCAAAATGTCCTTTTCTTGATACTCACAATCTGTTGGTGAAAGAATTCACGAATGAATTTAAATTTATCGTCGATGCCATGATAATATCCTTATATCACCAAGTTTTCCTCGTTTTTTCAACTAATATTCGCTTTTGCTTCGTATCTCGAAGAACACGTCAGGTGCTCACTAACAAAACTGCTGCGTATAGAATTTTCTTTACAGACCGAGTGTGTGATACAGAAATATTCGGTGAATGGTTCAAAGTGAATACTTTTTGGGGACACGTCAGTGATATCTTTCTGTGCGTAAATTTCACTCGTAGCTTCCCATTGGCCGAGACCACTTCAAAGTCGCCGGAGTCGTCAGGCTTTCACGAAACAAAGATATCCACGCAATGTCGAACAACATAGATGTGTGCGCGTGTGTTTTGTGTGTGTGCATATGGCTGCGTCAAAGCGAGAGAAAAAAAAGGAAATATACCGATCCAAACAGTGCTGGCCTCTGGAACTATAGCTGGAACGTGCGCGGAAGACCCTCAACGACCTTGGTGGGGAGTAACAAGAGTGGGGATAACGATGTCAAATGAGACGTAAACTGGGAGGGGTTGACAAGTACGACGACGATAATTGGCTATTTCGTGAATTTTTTTTTCCCATCATTTTCTTATTGCTGTAAAAATAATCGAAAAATAAAAGAATAAAGTTTTCAATAACTCGAAATTGTAAAAATGTATTCAAAAATTGTACGAAACCCCAAAATCGTTGATTAATTTCCTAAAAAAACTGTACGCATCCCATTAAAGTTTTTAGTCATTTCCGTTTGGTTGTAAAAATACAAGATAATAAAAGAATTTTTTTTTTAATTGACCATTTAAAAATGTATCGAAAATTCAAAATCGTTGATTGACTTCTAAAAATCGTACTCATTTCATGTTTTTTTTTTTATCATAAGATTCGTTTTACTGTAAAAAAAATCGAAAAATATTTAATAAATTGACAGATTAAAAATATATCAAGAGTGATAAAAAATTAAAAATTATAGATTTAATTTCCAATACGTTGTGCTCTTTTTTTGTTTTAAATGAAAAATCGCGACATCTGACGTTCAAGAGGGAAACTAATGAAATTTGAATAAAAAATAACGAAGTATTTTGACGTTTCCGTAAAGTAAACGTCAGTCGTACGAATAATTATCTCCGGCGATCTTATCAAGAATGTACAAAAAATATGTTTTCCACTGAAAATTAATCGTAAAAAAGAAGTCGAATATCGAGAGAGGGAGAAAGATATTCTGTCAATAATGGGTATAGTGCATGCATCAACGCGAACGTCATCGGAGGATTCCGAGAATACTTCGAATTACGAACGAACGTGTTTACACTGTGATGGCTTGGAAAGTTCGGATCCCGGTAATCCGGGGAGTTTTCAAGATATTCATAAGAAAGTGAAGGATCTTTATCCGCATAATTTTGAGGGTGGAAAGTTGTTGATCAATCGAATACTGAGCAATCACTTTCGCGTTGCTCACAGTATTGTAATGAGTCCAATAACGCCATCGGGATACAAATTCGGAGCTTTTTACGAGGGAACAACGATGATTGGAAAAAAAGAGCGTTATCCATCGCTCGGTTGCACGATAATGCCGAACGGCAATCAAACGATTCAATTTATGCACACGCTCGGTTGTCGATACAGAGTCAAATTCGATGCTCAAATTGCCGAGAAAAAGTACAGAGCTTGTGCAACCGAGCTGGAATATCGATCGGACAATTGCACGATGTCTGTGTCTCTGAAAAATCCTGATTTCATGAAAGTCAACGGTACATTAGCGTTGTATTTCCTGCAAGCCGTTTCCTCGGGCCTCGCTCTTGGAGTTGAAATCGCGTGTTTGCGAGACGAACAAGTTGAAGGTCAACGCGCGATTATTTCTGGAGCTGCGCGATACAGCACTGGCCCGTTTACCATTTCGACGACTCTGGGCGAAGCTGGCCTTCACGTTTGTTGCCATCGACGTGCTAGCGAACAGCTACAGCTCGGGGCAGAGCTCGAAGTGAACCTGAGAACCCACGAGTCTCAGGGAACTCTTGTTTATCAGATTAACGTACCTAAAGCTGATTTCGTATTCAGAGGAATGGTCGACTCCGAATACACCGTTTCTGGTGTATTCGAAAAAAATTTGTCATCGATTTTTAAGTCCTCGCTACTTTTGAGCGGCGCTTTGAATCACAGAAAAGGACAATTTCGCGTTGGCATCGGCTTCAATGTTGGATGAAATTTTGTCGCGTGAAAATTTACTTATAAACACGAAATTCACCAAACATTCGTCAGCTCGATTTTTCACCTTTTTTATTTGGTCGATCGAAAACATTTGTGCCTCAATCCTCCTTCAATTTTTTATGATTTAACGGACTTATAACTCAAACTCTGTTTTTTTTTTTTTATATCCGTTCGAACTGTTGAGACATTGCAATTTTTGCAAAAAATGAAAAATACTATTCACTCGTCGCCGTTCGCTATTCTCTCGTCCAAATCATCTTCTTTTTTCAATGGCGACTGCATCGATGATTTGAACTCCTCAAACTCTAGACCCGCGTCCTCACGCATCAAACCGTTCTCGTCCGCGTGCTGGAGAATGTCGCAAATCAACGGAGATTCCACTCCCAAAATGTATTCACATGTTTTGGGCTCTAGCAGAAATAGAGACACGCTCGATGGACTCGTTGTCGGATTTTCGACGCACTTCAGTCTCACCTACGAGTGTGCGGGAAAGAAAAGCTTTTTTTAATTGCAACATTATTAGATTTTTCAAAATCACTATTGAACCAAGCCACCATTTTTTTATTCGGTCCTCACTACTACGGGTCTTTATGACCCGAGCAAATTTCCGTTCTCATCTCTTCCAGAAATTGGTATCTTTCTCTAAATTTTTTTTTTTAATGGTGAAACAACCTCTAACAATTGCACCGTAGTCGAGGTTAAAAAAAAATATCTCAATTTTGTCGAAAATGATGACTTTCGCCTGGGTCAAAATGACCCAGCATCAGGGGTGAATTACTGTCGTGCTGTAAAATGCTGTGACAAAATATCCAGGATAAGAAAAATCTAAAACTATTACGTACGTAAAGCGAATGAAAGAATGATTGAAAATAGGAAATTAAAAGGGTTTGTCCTAGATATTTTGACGGGGATCAATCGTAAAAAGATTGAAAAAAAACCTGAAAAAAGAAATGTACCTCGGTTTGTCTCAATTTCCCAGTTTTATCACAGGTGCTACCATCACTATAAAAGTGTGAGAGTTGTTTTCTCTCAGCCAGTGGTTTTGGTCGTTTTTGCGGATGAACCTCGATCCACTGAATGTGTTTGTCTCTATTGAATTTGCCGAGATCGACGATCGTTTTTCTTCCGTCTCGTTCAATGTGATATTGCACGACTGAGCGTCCGTAACAAAATTCGTATTTCCACCAGCCATTACCCTAAAATTTCCAGAATTGGCATACAAAAAAAAAAGAATTTTGTTGGGATTATTTCGACTCAAAATTGGTATCGCTTACCCCGTGCAAACAATTTTTACCGCTGAGAAAACTAAGAACAGGAGTCGTATCTGACGGTCCCTGTTCGAGCAATGAGTTTCCGGATTCGTCGACGTTGTGTTTGTCCAGGACATCGACCGGATGGATTTCTACACGAACGCGAGTTTCACCATCCTGAAATACAAAAAAAAAGAGTTGTTATGAAACAGTCAATCTTTCCTCATTCGTTTTTCAAACCAAGGCAGGGAATCGTGCGAGAAATAAAGCAAAAATAATCGAGGTGTTGACAGAAAATAAAATAAAAATCAAATAAAATGACTCTAACCTGGCCTTCCTTGTCTATATGCAAGATCGCAGGAACTTTGTGTGGCTTCTCGTCCTGTTTAACAAAGGATTAATAACAATACGTGTGGCATTGTAAAATACCAGGATAAACATATTAAATAAGCGAAATAAAAAAAAAATCATAATTCATAAGATAAAGGGGAAAAATAAAAAACCAAATTAGAAATTTTATCTATCGATGAGAGTTGCACAATTATTCAAACAATATTGAAATTCGCAGGTTTTTCAATCCCCAAATTGAGTATTGCAGCTTTTCAATTATTTCGAATGAATATTGAACAACTCTAACTAATAAAGTTTTGCTCGAAATATTGCTGATTACCGCTACTTTTTGGTGTCGGAATTTAAGACTTTCAGCTTCGAGGGCAAGGAGAGAACGCGGTTTTTTTGGAGAACCTTCGACAGGCAAACAATTTATTTCATTTTCATCCATTCCTCGTGTTCTATAATCCGGATGAGCACATATCAAAGGTGAGAGCACAATTGCTTCGTACTCGCAAGTGGAAGTTTCTTCCAGCGACAAAATTTCGTGTTTTCCATGCTCGTAGCAGATGTAGAGAAGTTTTATCGACCTCGGCTTGTTGCTCAAGTCACACATCGTTCCATCGGTCATTTCAACTTCGACATAAGGCATATTTATTCCGTCAACTTTTTTTACTGGTGGTCCTAATTGGCTGTCTTGTTCTTTAAACCATTTTTCCGTTTGTCGAGTTTTGTGCTTTTGCTTGTCAAACAAACCGAGATAATATTGATGAGTTTTAACTTTTTTGCCTTCACGTTCCTCATGATATTGGCGAACATGACGGCCGTGGCATATTTCATATGTCCAATAAGATTCTAACTGTAAGAAGAAAGCAAATTGAAAAAAAATTATTTCTTGACAAATTCAAATTTACATCAATTTATATAAATTCATTATCGTTAATATCATTCAAATGAATTTGTATATTTTATATGTCAAATAGTATTTCAATTGTGAGAACAAAGAAAATGGAAAAGTTTCATTTTTATGGAACAACAGTTCCAACTGTATAAACTTTTATAGTTTAATTTGGGTCTCGACTACCCCAGTCTTAAAACCGTTGGCAAGTTGAAAGTAATGAATATTACGGTTCGAAAAAATTTACATATTATTTTCAAATCAATATATATAATAAATGTAAGCGTGGTTTGTCCGTGCGTGCCACTATAACTCCGTAACCCATCCCCACAGCCCCATGGGGGTTATACGGTATGGTTAGCCCTCCATCCCCCATCCATGAAGAAGGATACGATTTGGAACTGCAGGGGTTGAGTTCGGAGACATAGGTGTCAAAATAGGGCATCGCGTCAATGGACTTCTCATGGGAAGTCGGTGAAGCAGCTGGAAATCGAGTGCCGAAGTAGCCGAAACTGGTCTGAATATTCTAGAAGGTTCCAGAATGTTCTAGAATGTTCCAGAATATTCAAGAATGTTCTAGAATGTTCCGGAATATTCAAGAATGTTCTAGAATGTTCCGGAATATTCAAGAATGTTCTAGAATGTTCCAGACGGTTCTGGACCATCGAAGGGACTTCCTGTTCCGGAACGATCGAGAATGTTTTAGAATGTTTTAGAAACTGGAAACGGAAATCCGGAATCTTCTGAAACATTCTCGAATGTTCCGTTATCCTGTTGTGGTGGGGATACGTTTCAGCTCACAAGGAAACCTTCCCAGGTGTTCCCCGCCGATTTTGTTCCGCTTGGAGTATGTTATTCTACATTGAAATCTAAGAGATACGTATTTTTTTTTTTTTTTGCGGAAACTCATATTTAAGGAGTGAAACACACCCCTAAAGTTGAGGTCTCCTAGGGGAGGTTATTCAGTTCCATATATATGCAAACAAGGGGGCAAAATCAAACCGATTGCATGCAATGCTTCATAAAAAGTTATGACTACTCGATTTTTTTCAGCCCTGAGGGGGTGAATAAGCCAAAGTTATAGGGGTTGAAAATTAAAAAAACGTTATAACAAATAGAATATGCTCGGTATGGAAGTGAAAAAAATTGAATTGAAAAATTAATTCATACTTTCAGAACATTTAAAAATTTGGCTACAAAATGTCTTCATCCCCCAAGTTGGTTCAAACAGTATTTTATTAACTGACTCCTGGACTGGACATGGCCCTCGAGCTGTTGACGAAGCGAAACCTCGGGATAAAAATATAAAATTAAAAAAAATACCGCAGGGTACAACGGGAAAGATTCAACCTTTGGATGTTTTTGGCTTCAGGATATGGAAAAATTATGTGAAACATTTTTCTGACAATGTCATATTAATGGATTATAATTTAAATTTGCATTTACGAAATAATATAATTAAGCTTCAGTCACTTGTTCACAATCAATTATCATCTCCACGATATGTAAACTTATTTAGGTATTCATGGTTCAAAAGCGGTTATAACGAATGGCGACCGAAGAATTTTGAAAATCCTGTAGATTTTAGTTTTAAAACTTGCAAAGTGCATTGTGATGTACCCGGATGTCAAAATATTGCTGTTGTTAGGTGTTCATGGTGTAAAAAATCATTGTTTCCAACACTTTTTTGACGACTTCCACTATTCTAAAGAATATAATGAATATTTTCATTTGTCAATCAAAAATACATCTGCACAAAATGCAGCATATAAAATATAATAAAAACAATGATACGATAATTAGAAATATTAATATGGTAACAATGTGATTGAAAAGAATTTTCATTATCTGCGATGCCTGAATCATATGTTGTAACGATTATTACATATAACGAAGACGAAATCGCAATTTTTTTATTAAAAAAAATTTTTTCAGGGGATTTTTTTTTATGTTAAGGTAGTAGTCTGGTAACTTGCACGTTTTTTAATGCTTTTTTCGGGAAATCTTTTTTAGGGGAAAATAAAAATCAATCGGTTTGATTTTTTTTATATATTATTACTAGTATCTAAAAGTGTACATTTTTTTTTTTTTTAAATTTTATGTTATAGTTTTTGAGCACTGAAGTGAGCGTCTCAAAAAAAAAGTAGGTGGCTGGCGCCAGTGATTTCGCCGCTTGAGGACATCTGAAACAAAAAAATCAAAAAGATTATTGTTCTGTAAGCTTGTCATTCTGGTTGGAACTAGGATTAAACAATTATGTTGGAACGTAACAAAATGGCGGACTTCGAAAAAAAAGTTACTTTTTTTTAGTGGAAATCGGGCTGTAAAATGGAAAGTTAGGGACGAAAAAAAAGATCCCTGCGAGAGCTATTGATGTGTAGAATAACATATCCAAATTTCAGCCCAATCGGTTGGATGGAAAATTTTTTATTACCTGCGCCAGCCCAAAAAACGTTATTTCGAGAAAAACGCGTTTAAAGTTTTAATAACAGATTTTTTATCGAAAAATCATACTTACACTTCCGATCCATTTTCACGCTCTTCGAAGATGTTTACGCACGAAGTAACGAACGCACACTGATTTCGATGTAAGAGCTCCAAAATAAATGTTTGGGAATAAACAGGTCAAATTTTTAGTAAACACAAAGGCATCGGATGCTCGAAGGTAACGTGCCGTGCGGCTCAGCGCGCGCAACTACGAGGCGCTTACGTATATGTACTATAACTTCGTCAATATTTCGAATTTCGGTCTAAAATTTTTACAGTATATTCTTAATATATAGTACTTTCGAAATATGTAAAAAAAAGTCGATTTTTTCAAACCAAGTTAACAGACTACTACCTTAATAACAATCTTTTTAAACAATTTCACGATATGTTCTATATCCAAAAGAATATTTTCTAGCAGATAGATACTTAAAAAAATTGGTATCTACAGAAATTAAAGGTATTTGGATGTAAGGGTAGTACACCCTTAAGGATGCATTTTTTCGAAAAATGCAAAAACATGTATTTCATCTTTTGAAACTGTTAATTATGCAATTTTTTTCACTTTCATATCGAGCATATTCTATTTGTTATAACGTTTTTTTAATTTTCAATCCCTATAACTTCGGCTTATTCACCCTCTCAGGGCTGAAAAAAATCGAGTAGTCATAACTTTTTATAAAGCATTGAATGCAATTGGTTTGATTTTGCCCCCTTGTCTGCATATATATGGAACTGAATAACCTCCCCTAGGAGACCTCAACTTTAGGGGTGTGTTTCACCCCTTAAATATGAGTTTCCGCAAAAAAAAAAAAATACGTATCTCTTAGATTTCAATGTAGAATAACATACTCCAAACGGAATAAAATCGGTGGGGTACACCTGGGAAGGTTTCCTTGTCAGAAGGGTATATGTAGGCGATAGCGAGACGCATGCGTCAGTATACTTTTGGAAACAAAAAGCAGAGTTTTCTTTCACTAAATTAAATACAACTATATTGAGAATATGATGATTTAATTTAGCTTTATAATTTCTGTATTTAGGGCGGGTTGTTCCAACTTCTAGGTAGCTTATCTGGCGGTTAAAGCCATTGACTTGCAGACCTTTAACTACCAGATAGGCTTACCTAGAAGTTGGAACAACCTGCCCTTAGAGGTTCATTTTTTTAATTCACATTTGATAGGAGCTGAATGGCTTTGTCCGAGCGAAGCAAGGATAACTCCGGCTAGTATTAAAATACATGAATTGCAATGATTTGTTTATCGAAAAAAAAATGTCTTGAAATATTAGAAGAAATGATTAATTTTCATAAAACCAGGTTTTCAATTTTTAGCCTGAACTTTGGCTGAGGTATTCCAGACCCTGAACATACTTTAAGGGTTCAAATTGAAATTGAGGGAATAATGGTTATAAATTAATGTTCAGCTTTATTCATCTTCTTATGACATAAAAAGTTATGTATGGATCGTAATAAATATAAATTTGTACAGATCAAAAAAACTTATCACAAAAAAATACAATTACTTACAAAACAATTGATATTCGATAAATTATGTACTAGAAAAGAGTTGTAAAAAAATCAATTTTACAACACTACCTGAAAAAATGATATTATTGAACATAAACATGTGATTTTTATTCATACCCGGAAAGAACAAGTGTTTTGGTTGAAAAGCGGCTCCAGAAATTCCATGGGATCGACACCTTGAAACTTTTCTGTGTACTCGCTCTCTCGTTGCGTTGTATCGGGAATGAGACATTGGTATTTTTCGTTATTTGCCGTTGTTATAAAATAAGGCTCTGCGTTTGTTGGGAATTCCTATAAAAAAAAATATTCAGTCAATTACGTAAGTTAATAGGAATATTGCGCACACAAATAAAAAAAGAATTTAATTCGTAAATATTTACACATTTTTTTATGTATAATCAAACCAAAATAGATTGTCGGTTTTGTTAACCCTAGAACCCCAACGTTGGGTCATTCGTGTCCATGCCTATTGGCGGAGAACGCTTACAAGTATGCAATTTTTGCAAAAAATTATTATTAAAAAATATTTTTTTCTGCATGGAAAAAAATTATCATTCAGTTAAGGGTCCAAAAAGAAGACTCATGAATTTTTTCAAATTTTTTCATACACTATAATACAGTGAAATAAGCGACTGACACAACGACCTATGTTAGGGTTTATTGGTGCTGAAAACTACGTTGAGATTGTAAGGTTAATTTTGGAGCCAAAGTGAAAACTGTGATTCACTGAAATTTTATTCTGAACTTTTAGTGCAAATTAAGGGCTCCATTATTCATCAAAAAATGAATTGGCCCTAATTGGGACAACTAAAATCCAGGGAATATTTTCACCTCTACAATTATTACAAGCTTCAAAATCGTTGTTCAAATCTGCTTGGTTCAGTGTACTTTTCGAGGGTCAGAAAAAATGAGTGTTCCAATCAAACATTATCATTATTATTGTAATCGATGTTTCTTGTACATGCATGTTTAATTTTTAATTCAGTTCGATTATGAATTTACAAAAAAACAAAAATTACTGAATGATTTATACTCCGAAAAACCACTACTTGGTTGTTTACTTACTGGAAACTCTACTGTACTCTTTCCAGGCCAATTAATCTTGAAAACAACTTCGGTATCATCGAGTCCAGTAAAATCACTACCTCGTGCTAACAAAACTACATCTAATAATATAATCCAAGATGCCAATTGTATTTTACACATTTTATCACTGAGTATATTTTTCTTAACGCGATTTAACTTTTCACATAACGCCGATAATTGTTACACTTATTTTAATCGTCTCGTTAGGGTCATTCTATTAATCCCATAATTGTTACAGCAATAACCGTACTTTGAAATTGTAATGAGTTTTTTTGAGCATTCGTTTATTCGCTATTTATTATCGATGTATTTTGCAAGGTGTTTTTACGTCCCAGTTGACCGAGCGAATGACACGTAACTCGATTTCAGTGGTTAAACGGTGTCTACATAACACACACGTATTATTTCATTCGCGTTTTATCTTCATCGATTTGTTTATTGACAAGAAATACTAATGAAATCCTTTTGACATTGATTCGAGAATATTATTCACATCATCGAACAGCAAAACGAAATCGACGTTGAAAACTTCATTGCGAATAATAAAAAAACCGAAATTCAAGACTATTTTCTTAAAATTACGACTAGAACTGTCCAATAGAGCCCTCTTTTGATTCCCTCCAGTACTATCAATGAGTAGTGTCATCTCTTTTTATTTTTATAAATCAATCGAGCACCTCGCAGCAGAAGGAAGCAGCATATATTGCATAATTATTTTCGGAGTTTCGGAACCACGCGCTAGTACTACGTTCGCCCTCTTTTGCGCTGTTCGTGTTTTGACGTCTTTTATTCATTCGACACATCAGCTGTAAAAAAAACTGTTGCAAAATGTCGATGTTTGATAATTTTTTTCAAAAATTATTCGGTCGACGAAACAACAATCATCAGCCACCGAATCAAGAGTAAGTAGATACTTTTATTTACTACGTGTTTTCTATGACAAACACGTGGGAACATTGATTTTTCGAGAATGTTCTAATAACGTGCTAAAATTGTTCTCGAATTTCTTGAACAATTGCTGTGTATTTTTACAAATGGCAAACAAAAATTTGGTTCACACTAGGGAATAAAAAAAAAGTTTTCTCGGAGTATTATTGTGTTCTTTATTCCGAAAATCTGATCACATCGCAATATTTAGTGCGTCAATTTTTTTATTATTTCGAGTTTTTTGAATGGCAGATTATTTATATGTGATTTTTTTAGTTTTGAAGACCATCGCCAATATGGAGATCGTTTCCGAAATCCAATTTGGCAGACGGATGACGATGACGATGATGAAGCTGGTGATTTCAGGTAATTTTCAATTAAATATTTATTATTTAACTCTGCGTGGATCATATGATTTTTGCTGGATTTATGGGTCGAAAATGACCCATATGATCCACGCAGGGTTAATTATTTAATAGGGTAATTATGAATCACTGAATAATTAAGTGATCAATACTTAAAATATACTTAGGGTCTGAAATATCCCAGGTAAAT
Source organism: Rhimphoctona megacephalus (assembly GCA_963989365.1). Taxonomy (NCBI): domain Eukaryota; kingdom Metazoa; phylum Arthropoda; class Insecta; order Hymenoptera; family Ichneumonidae; genus Rhimphoctona; species Rhimphoctona megacephalus. The sequence goes on from OZ022417.1 coordinate 15,956,395, forward strand.
ATGGAGCCCAAAAATATGAATACCTTTTGAAAATTGATCACATTTTGTCTCATATGTTAATTTTACTGTTAACTTGGCAACACTTTGAACACTCTGGAATAGCCTGGATCTCATTTAGCCTTTATGTTACCACAGGAAAATTTATATTGTAAAGCTCAACCATGAAATTAATTGTTGAAGATTTAAAGATGAGTAATTAGAATTTTTTTTTTTTTGGAAAACTATTGACAATTGCATGAAGTTTTTTTGTTGTTAAAAACATGCATTTTAAGTAACGTCTACAATTTTATTAATTCAAAAACCCGGAATCCTAAAAGAAGTTGTATATATCCCTTTAACCATTCATTTAATAAATTAATGAATAATTTGTTATATAATTACACAATAATCTCATTATTCATTATCAAAAAAACAATTCAACCGCTCTGTTAAGTTGATGATTACTTTATTTCTTCATTTCTCGATTATTATTTTCAGGCATCCTGGAACAGGAATGCACTTCAGTATATTTTCCGATCCTGTTGAAATGACTCGTTACTTCGAATCCCAAATGGACAACATGCTGAAGAATTTCTTCCACGGATTTGGTCAGGGATTCGGCAATGTCATTGAAACCTTCGAAGGTACACGAAACGAAGACAAAAAAATTTTTCATAAATAGTTTATAAAGGAATTATTAACTTTTAAATATTTGCAGATAATGACTCATTACCCGCCCTCCCTGCACCACCGCAAAAAAGTTTGAGAGAAAGTTTTTTGAAGCCGGGATACGAAAAACCACCGCCCAAAGAATCAGGCGCCTCTAAATTAGATCTTGATTTAGATGGGCAGTAAGTTTTCCAAATACTTTTTTATTCCAAAATAAAATGAAAAGTAAAAAATGATATTTTTCAAGCTCTATTAAATCCAAATTTTTCGACAGACTCAATGCTGCAGATCTCACCAAAGTTTGGAAAGAACCGGACTCTCTGGAACCCGTGCAACCACAAATGCCACGTCGTCAATTCTCCTTCAATTCTTTCGGAAAATCCATGTCCACTCGAATTATCCGAAGACCCGATGGAACCATGGAACAAAAACAAACGATCACTGACAGTGAAGGCAATACCGAGACGATCATAACTCGACAATTTGGGGACAAAACGTACACAATTAAAACTCGAAGAGACAAGAACGGTGTTGAAACGAAAACTGAAGATTTGATCAACTTGGATGAAAGTAAGATTGAAAAATAAAATGTTCAGTACTCGAACCCGAGGTTACTACCGTTGAGTCATTTTAGCTTAGGCCTAAATCGAATTTTTGACTGAATTAAAAAAAATAATTTCTCAAATCTTGGACTTTCGTTGGAAAAAATCGTTTCCTGGCATTGAACTCATAAAAAAAAAAATAACAAAATGTCAAAAAATGTTAATTATTTCAAATGTTATGACGATCCAAAGTTGCCTGGGTCATAAATATCCAAGGTGGAAACCTCGGGTTTAAAATAAATGTACTCCTACAGATTTGAAATAAAATTGAAATATTCATTCATCATTGATGCTTGATTATTTTCAGATCAGTTGGCTGATTTTGAAAAGAAATGGCAGCCCATAGAGGATCCAAAAATCGAGCCTGGTACTTTGAGTTCTTTCCCATGGCACAAGTACTTCAATTTCAATCCAAAATTGTAATGAAAATTAACGATAAAGAATAGTTTGACAGGAATAAGAAAAAAATCTCAATTGTTACTTAAATGTACGATAGTTTTGTCAAATTTTGAGTATTGAAAATTTTGACGAATATTTGTAGTCCCTGAATACGTACTAAAATAAGAAAAAATATATATATATATCGGAGAAAAAGTGAAATGGAATAAATTTGTATAAGAAGTTTTCAACCGTAAATTAATTTTATTTATTGTATATAGTTATATACTGTACACTGAACATATGTATATATACATTCTAATAATTATAATTCTATGCGCAACTGGGCCATTTTTAATGAACTCTTATATTCTTCATCGGTTTTTCGTATTCCTGCAATATCTGAGGTGTTGTAGACTTTCGTTTGGAAAGTAGTAACGACGAAATAAATGTGTTGATACAATAACGTTTTTTTTTGTGTGCACCGAAAGAACTGTGCAATTGATTGATTTTTTTTTTCGTTCATTATCGTCGTCCATTTGTCTATTGCTAAGGATATCACGTGCTGGAAGGATCCAATGCGGTTTTGGCCATGTATGTACGTATTTACAAATATTGTTCAGCGTGTTTGGCCAAATTAAAACCACAAAAAAAACATTAATTCCTGTCCAAAACAGTTGTCAATGAAAAAACAATAATTTCGACGATTTTTCCAATTCGATCAATGCGGTAAAGAAATGTGATATTTCTAGCATCGGTATTCGTGATTGCGTTAAATTTGCAGAATTCGTTTTTTTTTTTTTTATTGAGGGAAACCTATTTGTGTGGAAAAAATTAGAAATTCTTTTGTTCCAAAAAGTAGTTTTTGAGATTTTAGGTTGGCCGACTAAAAAATACTATTAACGTTCACTTTTTTTGATTCTATAATTCGAAAGAAGCCTCAATAGTGACTTTACAATGGTACAATATGAGAAACGACGAAGCAAAAGGTACGTCGAACAAAAACGAGTAAATTGAATCAAAAAATAAATCCATAGAGGTGCTTTATCATATGGTTTTGTTGAATTTGCGTTTCAATACTATTTTGTTTGTTTGTTTTACTCTCAAAAATCCAGGCATTGCGCTCACACCAGGACCTTGGTATATTTTCTTTTGTGTATATTCAAATAAAATCTCACTCACTCATCCGTCGACGGATAGCTTCATCTTGTAATTTTCGACACGTTTTTTTTCCTCGTACAACTTGAATTGACAGAGATATTATTAAAGTATGTAAAAAAACATGTGGAAATTGCGTCGATTCGGTGTCGTGCGAAAAAAAGGAAACGTCGAAGTGACAAAAATATCGTTCACAAACCCAACACAATTCGCATACATTCTTGTGATATATACACAAGTTTATTTATATATCATTTTATTTATTTATTCTGCCTGCGCATGTAAACGTATATACAAATAATTTGCCGTAAACGAGCAATCAATTTTATCACCATCCGAGCACCGAATTATACGCATATGGATTTTGTATCACTGTTGCAATTCTCAAATTTGCTCGACTGTATTTGCGACAACTACTCCCTATTTCCCCCCCTCCATTTTTTGCGATTTGTTCTGTGCTTTTGTCACTTTGGTACGAAGGAAAAAAAACGTTTTTTTTACTTCCTTTCCCAGACAGTGTATAAAATTGTCACTTACCTACGACACGATAAATACGACAGTTATATCTAGCTCCGTTATATACAATGCCTATTTACCGAGACAAATTTTCAATTAAGACGATAAATCCCTACGAACGACGAATCAAGGCCCAAACCAGAGAAAAAATAATATCAGAGAGAAGAAAGATCTGCAAAAATTCGCTTTCGAGACTCATGTCGGATTTCGAAGCAAAGTCTCGATCATAGCGGGAATCAAAGTCTACGAAAATTGGAAAGTTAATTCATGAAAATGAATTTCATCATCTGGTCGTTGGGCCTGAGTTATCTACTAGTTATTTCTTGTTTTTCTCTTCACCACGAAATCACGGAAATTTAGGAACGAAAGTGTTGGGAGTTTTTGGACATTAATTTTTTTTTGTGCACACCGGAAGTGCACCTCGAAGACATTTCCTTCGTCATTTTTTGTCTTCTTGTTTGTATATTTGTTTTTTTGCTTTATTCTCTGAAGTCGTGAACAACCGGCGTGTCCAAATTTGGCTAATTACCTAAGAATCTTCCACGATTCTTGGGGAAAAACCGCGCTAGATCAACGTATCACCTATTCTCTGAAATCACTAGCGACGACGGTCTATTGTTTGTTTTTTTTTAAATTTATACACATCGCGGAGCGTTCATTTCCCAAGGGTCGTCGGCATTGATTTTCTACTTCGCTCCATTTTGTTTCCTTCTTTCGATGACTCTTTTCTCATCTCGAACTTTCAAATCGAACGGTTGGATCGAGAGATGAACGACCCACCGTGGAAAAGGAGAATTCATTTCTTCCATCTTCTTCTTTTTTGTATATTTCTAGCAATTTCGATGACCGCGACGCGAACCATGTCTTCTTTAGCTTCGTCTCGATCGACGATACTATTCTTGACCAAAACCCTCGGTTTCCTCGATCGCATAATTCAACTTTTCTACCATTTGGTCGTAGCTCTTGTATGGCGGCAAATCCAGTCTGTTGAAACACGTGTGAGATCGCGGCAGCCACGTGTCTTTGCCTACTTTTTCAATGCAGAATCTTTGGGGTCCGTTGCTTCCTGCAATTTTTCGTTGTAACAAAAAAAAACGAAAAGAATTCAATCAAAAACAATACTTTTGCAATAGAATAATATTTCCACTCGAGAAAATTTAAATATTCGCTTTGATAATTTACCCATTAATTCCGCAAATCCACCGACCGGTACGCGACACGTTCCCGTCACGAATTGTAATAACCTTGCACGTTTTTCGCTATCAGTCGTTCTCACAAACTATAGTAAAAATAGTTATTAGAATATATTAATAAAAGAAAAATAATATCGATAATTATGTCATAGTAATTCTTAAGAGGTTTCATATGTGCAAAATTTTCGAAAAATCAGTTTTCTCATTTCTTATTTTGTTTTTCAAGCCTTCAAGAATGGAAACTACTTTTCATAACTGCTTGAAAAGTCAATTTTTCCGTAAAAAACGCATGCCTAATTTCAAAATGCCATAAGGAGCTTGTTTTTGATGAAATTAAAAAATTTGACTCGACAGACTATATCGACAACGCTTTATTACAAGAATGATTTTGATTTTTTCAAATCCATTCATTCCTCAATGATTTATCGTGTCAACCTCGAAGATATTTTTTTGTTGGTGATGTAAACAACATCAAATTTGATGATGCATTTGTTGTGAAAAAAATCTGAAATCAAGTTTTCTTATACCCGAAGGATAATCGATATTTTGGTGTAATTTTTTTCGAAAGAGCTTGAAAAAGACAATCCTGAAAAATCCTTACTTTTTTGAGTCTTGAACATGTGAACCTTCCCTTAAAATAGAAAAATAATCAGGGTAAAACAGTGATAAATTCAATTGATCAATCCGCACCTGCCAAAACCACAAAACTTGTTTGCTGTTCCTTGTGTAATGCCTGTAAATAGCATTTCTTTGCCAATCATCGACATCGATTTCCTGCATGCCGCAAAGCATAAGCTCGAGTTCTCGTTCATCGAAATATTTGAGCCATTCGAGAGGGACGACTGAATTAAAGCCTTCCAAAAACGCTTTGGTCTGTTCCTCGATTCCTCTCGTCATTCGCCACTCAGTCATTAGCCTGTCCAAAATATAGATTCGTTAAAACAAACTGCCAATTGTGTGAATACTAACGAAAATAATAATAAATTACGATATAAATTGTGTTTCGCTTGCCTTATATATTCTTCCTTGTTTTCCTCGACGACTCTGATCTTATCGCCACCTTCTTTCAATTCGTGATGTATCACTTGTCCCAGAATCTCAAAATCAACGCTGTAATAGAGTTCTAGGCCACACTCGTCGATGTTATTTTCCTTAATCCAAACAAGTGATTTATAAAATTCTGGATCTATGGACTCGATGTCTTTCATAATCAACTTTTTGTTAAGCATACGTTTATAAAAAGGCATCGTAAAACCGCTGTATATGAAACGTCCGTGATAAAGAGCCTGAAATTGAAATTGTGCGTTTGTTTTTTATCGTAATTAATCTCATCTTTGTTGCTTGTATAGACGGGACAATAAACGAAAGAAATGACGTACCATCGCGATAAACCTGCCGATAAATTTGAAATATTGTAAGTGATCCGGATTAACGTAAGACGCCGGATTTATTTGCAAGCTGTAATTGCTCTTGTTTGCATACTCGAAGAGGCAATACATTGGGTTTAGTACTTCGTGGCTCAAGAGGAAAAACCATTCTCTGTGATAGGACAAAAAAAATACATTTTTAACATGTTTTTAATCAAACGACGTTATCTTTGTACAGATTCATTTTTTTTTACTTCTACTCTTGTTCTCACCTCGATACTCCACCGTAATCCAGACCCTCCTCTCCCTTAAAGATTATATACAATCTTCGACGCAGAGCAAAAGCCTCCGCGTTCATTATTTGGTGATAAGAATCTTCGAAAAGTGTTTGTCTACTGACACTGATTTTAATGTGATTGGGCATCGCGTTCGTTTGGCACAAAAATCTGAACTGCGAGAGCTTCCAACGGAATGATCTTTCGTACGCTCGAGGTACACGGAAAACACCTTTTGGCCTATTATAAAATAGACAAATGGAAATTCAAAATAACAATTCCTTTTTAGAGTATAAATCGATAAATTAGATTGTTAAAATGAAGAAAATGTTTCGATGGTTACCCTTTCGGTGCTCCTGGCCGAGGATCTTGGAATGTAGTAGTTCTAGTATTATGATCGACGAAATATCGAACACCGTCTTCCGTAAGACGAATTTCCCAACCATCCGGTAAAGGCGGTTCGTCGATTCCTGTTTCTTGTCCCTGAGTGCGAGGATCTTCCCATTGAGTCGTTCGGTTCTTATGGTTGACGTAATAAACTCTTCCTTCCGGTTGTTTCCGCTTTTCCCATCCAGCAGGCAAAGGTCCCAACGCATCATCTTCGTCGACATTTTGGACCGAAGGTCCGGCAACCACTGGCTGATTTCCGTGGACCTGAAAGGGAGCGAAGAAAAAGAAAAATATAGAAAATAAATAAATGAGGATAATGGAAAAATTCTTCACTCAATCGGATTTCATTCAAGCACAAGGAACCAAAACAATTTTATTTTTTTATTTTGATTTTATTTACGGGAATTAATCGAAATCTTTTCTTAGAGCCTTTGATGCGGACACAGGTATAACATTTATTTAAAAAATGATTGCCAGCTGAATAACGAAGCGAATGGAAATTAAGGAAAAAAATTTCCGTTGTATGCTAACGAAGGGAATACGAATACGATGAATTTATAACAAACCTGATGCGGATAAAGAAAGCGTTGATTTCCTTGTTGAACGACGTACTGTCGTTCGCCCTGCCAATGTTGAAAGTGTTGAAGCCTCTCGGTGTTTGGTCTCTGCCACGTTGTACTTCTCGTGTTATGATCAACGTAATAAATTCTACCTCGCGGATCACGACGCACTTCCCATCCGGGAGGCAACGGTTGAGGTCTTTCCCACGATGTGCTGCGAGTATTATGATCGACGTAATATCGTCGTCCATAAACGTCGTATCTCATGTCCCAGCCGGCAGGCAAAGGTTCTTCGGCTGCTGTAGCATTTTCACCCTCGACCGTGGGAACCGACGAACCGGCTTGTGCCGCGGGTTGAATCGCCGGTGCGATCGCCAACGCCGCGTTATTACCGTCAACCACGTTATTGTGATTCGTCGTCGAATCGTTGCCTACTAGAGACATCCCACTTTCAACTATTTGCGCATTGTTCATGTCCACGTACGGCGCACCAACAACTGTATTATTATAAGCAGGATCGTGAAGCATGTTCGAAGAACTTCGTTGTACCATTGCTGGCTGCACCGTCGATGGAGCTGTATTTTCCGTACCCTGACCACGCATCAGTGCCCTTATTCCACCGTTCAGAATGCTGCGATTATTTGTCATATCACTATTCGAGGCACCTGTACAAAAAATTCAATCATAATTATACATTGGAATTTTTTTTTTATTCACGAAACTTAAATATATATATATATATATATATATATATATATATATATTATATTTATTTTCCCCCTGCTTAGAGGCTTTCGCCTATTACAGGGTCAGTCCGAGTCAGTAGCCAGTCCCTCCTGGGGGTCTGGTCCCGATCAGTAGCCAGTCCCTCCTGGGGGTCTGGTCCCGATCAGTAACCAGGCCCCCATACGACCGCATCCGACTTCCCTCTCTGTAGCGCATTCGCCATGGCACTCGATTCCATGGGCACAGGGAAACTGCCGAAAACCTGGGCCACTACAGCCGGTCCTTGGGTTCGCCTCACGGTGTCAGAGCTACGTCACGCCTTGTCACGAGAATGTAAACATGAACAACAGCTGTATACGTGTGACATACACGTGTACAGGTACTTGTGTATGCCTCACATATACATCTGGAGGTGGTTACGCTCATATTTAATTTTCGTGAAAAGGCTACGGGACCGGGATTCGAACCGAGGACCTCCCGACACTCTGGCTTAGAGGCAAGCACGCTAGCCACTAGACCAAAGCACCGACACTTAAATATAAATAGAACATTGAGAAAGAATTATATTTTAATCCTTTTTTCTATTTTCTATTTTAACCCATTTTTCTTTTCCGAAAAAGAATGGAGCTCAAACTGCTGTAGTTGCGTCAATTTTATAAAGACCGTCAGGACAATCGATATGCACTTTTCCACATTGACCACGTTCACTCTGTCAATCTTTGACATTCGTCAATTTCTCTATTTTGTGAATGTCCTCGAAATTGGGTAAGCAAAGGAAATATAACTTTCTTATCGACTGTATTCAAATAAATTCAAATAAAGAAGATTACGTAACGAAATGACGTTTGTTTCTTTCCAGTTTCCAGAAATTACAGAAATTTGGTACTGATAATTGAGTCTGAATATACTGAAGATGAAATTCAATCAGATCTGTAAATCCTTCATCCTTGTATTTTTTCCCAGTAAAATTCCCATCAAGCCACGCTACGAACTCAAGAGGAAAAATAATCTTAAGGACGAAAAAAAGTAAAAAAAAAAAAAGAAAAATAAGCGACGTCGTCGTGCAACAATGAAAGAGAAACATATAAATAAAAATAATAGCACAGGTGGGAAAATTTAACAATCGTCACGTATTAATATCGTTCCTAGAATAATATCGTCCATAAAAAATCAACAAGATTCGATAAGTAGCAAAATTACTGGTAACGCGCTGATTCACATACCGGTTTTAAAGAATATTTAAAAAAAAAATAGCAGAAAATGCAAATAGGGGAGTCGGGAAGGGGCAAAATATAGTCAGTATCATCAAAATATAACGCACGTGTAAAAACAGAAGCACGTTAGTATGATAGTTAATGTGAATGAACTCAAACAAAAAAAATCGATTTGTTTTGCGTCTTCAATCTTTTACATTATTTTATTATATTTAAATAATTTTAATACAGCTTAGTAAAAAAAAAAACTTGTCAAGTTGTAAAACGATATTTGGCTTCAAATATAAAAAAAGGTCAACAAATATTACTCGTTATTATTACTTTTTTTTCCAGTTCCACAGACTAGAGTAAAATTCGCAACTACTTTCAATTCGTACGTAATCATTCGCGCTCCGATCGATATAAATAAAAATAGACCAAGTTTTTCCATTGACCTTCCCCACAAACAAATAGACAATGTACTAAAAAAAAAAAAAACAATTTCATAACAATCGTTTTAATTTTATGATCGACAGACTCTTAACCTGGCTGTACTTGTGAAAGTGGCCAGGCAACGATCTTGAAACTTCGCGCGCACAATATAGAGCGGTTCTACAGTCATATTAATCGTACGCGACTTTCTCTGGTACATATAATTTATCGCTGCACGATAAATATTTAAAATATTCATTCAGATTCTAAGCACATTGTAAGCGAAATTGACTCTGAAAAATCATTTCACGAACTTTCAACGAAACTGTTCAAAAATTATTAGCAAATCTTTGAGATTTACAAAATTGTTGTACACAAGAATTTTTTTCATATAAATTTATTTGGATAAATAAAAAATTTGGTGCAATTTTAGAATTACCCAAATTTTTTGGTATTGAAATTTGAACCTACGAAATTTCTTTTTATGTTCGTCAATTTCTTAATTTTTTCCATTTCATCACATTGCAGTGATGCAAATTTGCTGATAAATTTGTTTTTTTTTAAACCCTTTCTTAACACACTGGATCATTTTGACCCAGAATAATTTTTCGGCGTTACATATCCCTACCTCAGAATAAAACATTTCAGCATTATTTCATTCTCCTTGTTTTTGCATAAACAATGTTTTTCTCGTTCGGGATTAATAAAAATTTTCCATCATTTTTTTAAACAATTTAAATTGATGTTTTCCGAATTTTTATGATGCACACATATTAAGGAAGGTTCAAAGTGTAATCCTCATTTTTTTCAATAAAAACCGAGCGAAGGGCTGCTCACGACAGGCGGATGAAGTATGCTCCGGGTCAAATTGTCCCAGTGTGTCAATACAATAGTCAAATTTACATGTGTCAAGGAAGGGTTAAATATTTCTATGCATATTTAATTACTTTGATGTATGAGAACTTACCAAGAGGTAATGGAGCACCAGCAACGGAGCACTGGTGCATCTGTTCATCAACAATAGGCGGAGTTAATCCGGTCATGTCAATTTTAAGACCATCAAAAAGTGTGACCAATTCACAGACTTTCGTCAGGAACGAATCATGCTTGCTCTCGTTCACAAGATCGAGAGTGAGCTCAAGATTTTCTAGTTTCCCGTTGTAATGCGACAATATTTGAAACAGACTTATACGCTTTTCTCCTATAAGAGTATCCTTGCGAAAAGTGCTGTGATCCAATAAGCGAAAGTGAAGTTGTGAATAAGGCGTAACTAGAATCGTAAATTCTTCGTTCCACTTTGGCTGATAAGTTGATTTTGAGACTTCTGTCTTTCGCGGACTTTTGTCGTCCACCGAAAATTCGATGTATGGATTCGGCTTTAGAAACGACGAGCTTCTCAGCACAGCGGCTTCGACTAAAATAATCATAAAATTTTCATTCATTAATGCAAATCTTTATCTGTACCTGATTTTCGACATTCAAATTTACGATTGTCAAAACATTTTCAATATCTATTTAACAACTTTTCGTTCATTTTATATTTTGTATAAAACTTTTTGTAAATAATGTGTAGTAGCAAAAAAAAATGGATTTTTGTTTGTAAAGGATTTAAATGCAGCAGATTACTCACTTGTAATACCGAGCTGATGGAACCCTGGTGTTCCTGCCTCGCCGTCGCAATGAGACATTGTATTGGCTCTTCTGAAGCTCGATTGACAAACTTATCCTAGCGAAGTGACCATAATATTGCTCTTTGCCAGAACAATATCAACATCTGTAACAAACAATTAGTTTATATTCCAGTAAAATATAATTAACATTATTGTCTAAAACATAAATTTTAAATATATAATTTTATAATAAATACAATTCTATTATTCTCTTTTCTTAATATTTCTTATTATTACCATAAAATTTCAATCAAGCAGCAAAAAAAAATAACTTCAAAGTCTAATAAAACAGATTACACCAAAGTTGAGTGTTTCAGTTACATTAGTTATTTTAATTGCTGTCATAAACAGTAATAAAAATTGATTTAAATGGGATTTAATGGAATTTATATGACAAGCAAGGGTTTTGAAAAAAAAATATTCATTCAGATCTCTATCGAATAATTTAGTGATCTTTATTATTGCAGCTGGAATTATTACAAGGTTTAATTTATTTATTTATTAACAAAATAGATTTGACTATTTTCCTGTAATAATGTTATTGAATGCAATTCAATTTCCAAGTTGATATTGAACCTGATTTACTACAATTGATGATAACAACAGGTGGAATAGAAAATGTCCATAAATTATTAAATACTATTATTAATATTTAATTTAAAAAAAATGTTTAGCTATAAAATTGCATAGGTAGCAAGTAATATTTTTTGTAAATTTCAGTTTTTCCAGTTTTACAAACTTATTTGAGGAGGTAAGGATCAAAATCGTACATTTCAACTAATAATTGGAGGAAAGTGTGATTTTGATCCTAACCTCCTCATTTAATAGCATAAATTGACCTTTCCGAGTTGTTTTGATTTGTTTAATCATAAATGGCGACAAACAAGTGACAAGAGCTAGAAAAAATGAATAATTGTAAATAAAGTTTGAAATGTTGGGCTCGATAGAAGAAAAAAAAATTTTGTTGCATTCCAATAATGCAATCTTGAACATCATTAATGCAATAGTAATAAAGAATATGTAGTATCGACTTTATACAAGAACTGTACAACATAATTCAAACTATAAATTCAACTTGTTGAAGTTTTTATTACTATTTGAATATTGAGTGACTAGCAAATAACAAGAGGGAGGAGAAATGAAGTATTGCAATAGTCGTAAATAATATTTAATGCAAAATGTTGAGTTATGAATTTTCCAACCCATTTAACAGTGTACAGTTAACTTTTGCAGTTATTTTTTTTGTTCGAAATTCTGCATAAAGCTGAGCAGAAAAAAATGAATTATTGCAATGGTAGCATACAATATTTATTAGAGTTACAACTTGTTAGTTTTAAAATGCTTGACTGGAGTAAATTTGATTTTTTTTTAGTTTTTTTTCAATCACTTGAATTGAAATTTATGTTAATATTTGACAGGCAAGTTGAACTACCTCTGAATTATTTTTACCAAATATTACGGTATCGTAAGAAATATGGTGGGAAAAAAGCGATATTTCAGTGTGTATTGGGATGATAGGAGAAATAAAAGTCCAATGTACGTTGGTCGTATCAATATGCAAGATAAGTGGATATAAGTACAATACCATTTTATAATTGGCTGCCATAAAACGTGAAAAGTTGGTTAAACACCTTTTCGTTAATCACCTCGAAACTTAATATGTCTGGGAACAGGAAACGTGAGAACATTCGCGTTGTTTTATCGTAGTGTTTGTTAAACACAATATCCCGTCAAAAAGCGTGACGAAAATACGCGAAACTTTTGCACTATTTTTATTCCGAACGGAAAAATGGTTCAAATTGCAGAGCACACGAGGCACAATAATTTAAGGCAAACTTCCAAGAAAATAAGAGTTCACAAGGATCGAAAAATTCACAAGTCTACTTAGACTTGTATTTCAAAGTAATTATACGATCCTGTCACTCATTTATTCTTCGAGAACGAATCGCTGCTCATTCCCGTGGCGCACATTTGTTCACTTTATTGTTTATTTATTATATGTTTATAACTATTACCAATATTCACAAGTACAAACCTAAAGTGCAACAATTGAGTTTTCGACAAAACACAACGCATTTCACGTCGACGTTCACGATTTATTCGATCAAACACTCCCTTTCTTTTGCGTTACCACTGAACTTTAACTATCGGTCGGCCACCATTTTGCCATATACCACATACTACGTCAAACTTGATGATCGGACCGCTCAAGTTTGCCAACTTGATTGTTGAAAGATTACACCAAAAATTACTTATTTTTCATTCGAGGAAAATGTAATTAGAAAAATTGCAAATAAATATGTTGTTTTTTTCAAAATAATCAATATTGATCGTTCAATAATTACTGAAAATCCAGTAATTAAAGTAAAAGTAATTAACTAGTAAATCCAGTGTTTTTCAAAGTGATTGCTAATTTGAATACTGTCGATTTCGTTGTCGAACGTTGGCGAAGCTGTTTTCCTCCGTCGTTTCAGACACATGGACTGAACTCACGGAAAGTCGGCCTCAAAGAGGAGAAAGTTTTCAACAAATTTGTTTACAATTTTATAACAATGAGCGATGATAATAAAGTGAAATACTTGGTAGTCGACACAAGTGCGTTTATCAGAAATGTACCGTTACAGGTAATTTAAAAAACTTCCATTAATATTCTATAATCATTATATGCATCGTAATAAAAATTGTTTATAGTTTGAGGTTAACAATGAGTACGAATGTTGCCAACAGCATGTGGTTTTGCTCAATTTTTCAATCTTTAATTCATTAAGTTCATAAAATTATTAATTCAGGACGTTGGTGTCAACATTATAACGGACGAAAATGTTGTTAATGAAATAAGGAATAAAAGACAGCTTCGACGATTGGTTGTTCTTCCATACGACTTGGTTATCAAAGATACTTTTACGGAAAATATTAAGTTTGGTAAGAACAACACTTTTTTATATAAATACAAAGTATCGGAGAAATAATAATATTCAAAATAATAAAAAAAATAATAAAATTGATATGGAAATAACGATGTTAATTAAAATATTTATTATAATCATAATCCCTGAGGTAACTTTAAGACCGTACGGGATTCAGATTACCTCATTATTTTTAAACTGTTGTTAAGTTAAAATTAATGAATATTAAAATTGTAAAAAATGTGTGTACTAATTTTAAGCATTCCTTGATAAGACAATAGTTTGTTTATCAAACAAAATGTATTAACATGTCAGAATAATTGATAATTTTTAAAAGACCAGCTGTTCAAATTTGGGCTTGAACTTTGTCTGGGATCTTTTAGATCATAAGTATACTTCGAGGGTTAATGATTAAGATAAATTATTAATTGTTGATGAATATGACAAATTGACAATTATTTAATTTACAGTGACTGAATTTGCCAAGAAAACTGGAGATTACACGAGTCTTTCGGCAACAGATATTAAAGTTATAGCTTTAACTTATCAATTGGAAAAGGAACATGTGGGTACTTCTCATCTAAAAGATGCGCCGCAAGTGCCAAAAACTATCGAAGCTTCGCACGGTCAACCGTTGGATCATCCCAAGAGTATAGCTGGTTTTTATGTTCCTGGAGCTGACGAGGATAGCGAAGCTGATGAAGATGAAGATGTCGAACTGGCAGAAAACGAAAACGAAGATACACAAGGAGACGAAAAAAATGAAACTGAAATTATGCAACAAAAAGAAAAAAATAAAACTGAAGTTACACAGCGAAAGCAAAGAAATAAATCGAACGAGATAGAAAGTAATGAAGAGGAAGAATTCAACCCTTTGGAATCGTCGGATTCAGCGGACGAATCAGATTATTTGACTGCTGTTTCCGATATCGATCAGCCTGAAACTGATGACTTAGCTTCCAAATTCGAGACCTTGAATTGCAATCACGAGGAAATGAAAATTGAGGGCGAACGCGAAGTCGACGATATTCTTGTTCCGGTAAAACCGAATTCCGAGTGTAACGAAGATTCTGGTGATGGAGGCAGCGAGGAGAACGACGAGGATAGCGACGATGGAGGATGGATCACTCCTGGTAAGTTTTTACTCAATTTCATTTGCATTTCTGTCACGAAATATTTTCGTTCAACTAAATCAATGTATTCTAATTTTCCAATCGTGGCATATGTTTGTAATTTTTAGAATATGCAAAAAATGTTCAGATAAGTATTTAAAGAACTGTAGCATTTTGAATTTTTTTCAAAAGTTCTGATTTCATCAAATATTGTAATTTTTTTGATTAAAAAAAATTCTGTTCTCCATTATTCGAGGTCATTTTGCGATTTTTATGATTGTTTTTTGGACCAACATTTATTCCAGTCAAACGAAATTGTAGTCGAAATTGAAATGCAGAAAAGTAAAAAATAATTAAAGCATTAATTTTCATAGGTAATATAGCGCAAGCGAAGAAGTCAATGGAAGCTGACATTATTTCGGAAAAGACAGCAATCGTCGCTTGTATGACGACCGATTTCGCAATGCAGAATGTACTGAAGCAGATCGGTCTAAATGTAGCTGCACTGGATGGGCGAGTAATCAAGCAAATGAGAACTTTCATATTCCGTTGTTACGCGTGTTTCAAAACTACGAGCATCATGACCAAAGTCTTTTGTCCATCGTGTGGTCTTAAGACGTTGAAAAAAGTTGCTGTCTCATTGGATGACGAAGGAAAACAACAAATACACATTAATTTTCGAAAACCATTGTCGTCCAAAGGGAAAAGGGTAATTTTTTCCGCTAATTTTCTCATAACCACATAAAAAACGTAAAAAACATGAAAATTTATATTTAAGGATGAATTTACACGCCTATTGATGTTAATATTTTTATGCCATAAAAATTTCAGTACTTGGCCGTTCGTGCGAAATCTAAAAAAATTCGTAAAATGTAATTACATAAAAATCGTAAAAATATTATCAACCGATTGTTTAAAAGAATCTTCAAAAAATAATCAGACGATTGTTTTTTCTTCGAATGAAAAGAATGAATATGTAATTTATCCTTAACGTTCTATTATTTGTAAATAAATTAGATGAATGATTTTGGTGCAACAAAAAGATAATTGGACCAATTTTACCATTTTTCCATTTAAAATACTTTTTTAGTACTCATTGCCAACACCAAAAGGAGGAAAACACGCGGTAAACCCGATTCTCTGCGACGATCAACCGGTCCCTGATCAGAGGCCCAGTCGCTTAGCGCGTATGAAGAACGATCCTCTGAATGATGATTACATTGCTGGCTATTCGCCGTTTGTCATGCGTGACGTCACTTCCAAGTCTGCGATGCTGGGAATTCGACCCGGTAGCGGTGTCAAGTATTGGATGAAGAAAAATCCTAACGAAGCTCGTCGAAAACGTAAATGATTCGTATCAATAAAGCTTTCTTCGTCCTTTCTCATCTCTCTTTATAATGCTACTTTATAATGCTGTAAATAAATACATCTCATTGAAACGTTATTATGTTTTTCTTTGTTTTTTAAGGGATCGTAGATAATATGCAGTAATTTTGGGAGCGGCAAACAAGTTTTCACTTCGTATCTCAATGTTTTCAGCCATAGAGAATAATTTGCTGTTACGAGTTTTTACAAGAAAAGAAATAGCATAAAATCTGACACAAATTTACTCTAAAATATAGTTATGCTTTTTTTTGCAGGAACGCCGTTAGTTTGTAGCTTCTAAAAAAATTCTGAACGAATTTTTATGCGGATGAAAAGTTTAGTAATGGAACGAAAACCTTGATTATTTATGTGATGGCAAAAACGGAGTAAATATAGGAAAAACAAGTTTTTTTTTAGTTTCTAAGCATTACGATTGAGCTTGCAAATAAATTTCAAACGCATTATTACGCGAACTGGAAGACTTAAGGCCCGAGACCACGGTTTGTGCGCGGTACGGGGATATATTTTTCGTAATTATTTTCAAGCAAACGATGAATGGAATTTTTTTTTATTAATACTCATAGCCAATATATACATATAGAAGACTATACAAATTTTTGTACTCGAATCTAAAGTATAGTTTGCGGTGTACGCCGCTTCCAAAAGGACACTCCGACGAAATTGCTGCTCGGCGGTTGACAGCGATTAAGCCATACGATTCATCTGAAAAATAAAATAAAAATATATGTAGAAACTAGACATATAGGTTTACAGCATCACATAGAGGAATTTCGATATCTAAAAAAAAAAATGGCGGACTAGCGAATTTTATTTCCGATTTTCATAGAAAATTTTCATCGTTCATACAAAAAAATAGAAGGGGGCCCTTTATAAAAAAAATCCTACGTGGTGCCATAGAGACTGGATTTTAGAACAGTTTGAGACTTGGCACATGCAAATCGGATGTATAGTTTTTTTAATATATTGTCAACCAGATTAAAAAACGTAGTTTCGAGAAAAACGCGTTCAAAGTTTTGCTGAAGGATAATTCAACATACAAACTAAATTTTTTATTTGTCTCTTTTTTTTGTTTCTCATAGTTAGTCAGCTATTCCTCGACCATACAACAGCTCCTCAGCATCCAGAGACTCATCATTTTTTTCATGTTTTGCACGCAGACGACCCTCAAGCGTGCTTTTTTTGGCTTCGTGCTCGGCTTTGCATATTCACTTCTCGTCGATGTTTTGACCATATTGTTAGAGCTCTTTGAAACATTTTAAGCACAGCATCAGTTTCCATTTTGCCTGCCCAACCGACATGATTTGCGTCACAGGATTCAGCGTGGTTTTCTAGCCAATTTTGATATTTCTTTGAATCAGTTTTGTTTTTCCACAGAGCACATGCCTTGCAGTATACAGATTTCACACAAATATCAATAACTTTTTTAGAGTAATAACCGATGAGTATTGTGACACCATGTAACGAACTAAAACCGCGTTTACGCCAAATGCCGTCACCAGAAACTGTTAATTCATCTACTTTTCCACACTTTTCGGCGGTTAATTTTTGTTCTTCTTCACCAGCAAGTTTTAATAACATTGTCTTTATAGATTCTGTGACATCGCGAATCTATCCCACAATAGTATTGTAGAAAGATTGAAAAATAGGGCGCGGCAAGTCCATGAAAGCACAACATTTTTCTGCTCCAGCCAATGACACTCCAAGTAATCGCATCGCAAAAATAAATCGACGATTAACTTCGTATGCATTTTGGATTAACGGGCATGGCGTGATTTCTTTTGGCGTACAGGACGCGCAGTTTACCACAATTTTAAATCCAAGTCCTCTTCGACTAGATTCGCAAAATTCTACATTACTTCCACACAATTTACATTTCACGTGCTCACTTATTGCTGTAAAAACAGCAATGAAATTTATCAGTCTGTACCTGACACTTGGATTTATTGTAATGGGATAGACCCGTTCGACAGCCACACATCTGCCACTCGGCGCGGTCGTGTGCTTCGAACGATTTCACATAAACCGCTGTATCTCCGTTAATTTTACAAATTTCTTTAAAACATTTAGTGAGAGCATTCTTAATAAATGCATCTTTCAGAAAATGAAAAAAAAAAAATCACAAAAAAAATTTTTTTACCGTTGTCTCGAGCCTTAATGAAAAAGACAGTAATTAAAAAGACAAATATTTACTATTTTCTTGAGTGATAAAAAAACGAAGCAAGCAAAAGCAAAAATAAGTTTTTTGGATCTTGAGAAAAAGCAATAATGTTTTTTTGCTTCTAAGCTCGCTCCTTAGATACTATTGATCTTGCAAATTAATTCCAAACGGATTATTGTGCGAATTGGAAGACTTTCATAATAAGAACAACAAATATTTATTATTTTCTCAAAAGCGGAGTAAAACATTCATTTTCGGTTTTTTGCTTTTCGAAAACAATTTATTTTTGTTTTGAAATCCCTTCGTTACTTATGAGCTTGCAAATTAATTCCAAATGGATTATGACGTGAATTGGAAGACTTTCATAATGAGAAAGATAAATATTTATTTATTATCTCTATAGAAAAAAAACTGCGTAGAAAAAAGCAAAAATACTGCCCCGGGTGAGGATCGAACTCACGACCTTAAGATTATGAGACTTACGCGCTGCCTTCTGCGCTACCGGGGCATACCGGCGCTTAAATTCACAAATTGTAGAAAATTCGCAGTAAAGTGGTGAACGACGCATATTTGATGGAGCACGTGCAGCTTCCATTAACTTTCCCCCTTCTCCGTCAGTTTCAACCAACAAAACGAGAATAAAAGGACTTGTTTCGGCGAAGAGGGAAAGGGGGGAAGTGAAAAAATATTGCATTCAGCATTTGTACGCGCGTGTATGACGTTTCTCGGCAAATTGTCGTTTTCGTCATTATATCGCTCGATCACAAATGTTGTGTCCGGAAATATGGGACTTCAAGGCTCCGGAGCACCATTTCAAGATCGAACGAGCGAGCTATCGGACCGAGGAAGTTCCGTTGACTGTCAGTACTCATTATTTTAATCATTCGGTGAGTCGTTTAATATTTCAATTTATTTTTATTTCTTTTCGTTTCTCGATTTTCCTTTCGCTGTCTTGAAAATTGCGCATTGCCCGAAGGTCTTAAGGTTATATCGCGCCGTTTTTCAATCTTTTTACGTAATTTTCCGTCTGCGTTTTTTGGATACTTGCCCAGGTGTCTGTCGTGCTTCCTGACATAAACGACGTTCCTCAAAGTCTTCGCGATTGCCTTTTGGAAGACAGTGATTATTACAAAATCATTGGTTTAAAGGCTCACGAACTTGTCAATAAAGAGTTCATCGAAGCCTTCGTTAAGAAAGGTCAGTTTTTATTATTATTAGCACGTTCATTTTGTAAAAAAAAAAAAAACAATTGATGTTATTAAACAAACATATTGCGATGTCGAAATAATTTTATCCTGTATACAATCCACGATTTATTGCATACATGTATTCGAAACGCAATAGATTTTGCATGCCAACATTTTTTTGTTATTGTGTTGTTCTTTGGCTTGTTTTATTGAAGTTATCAACTTTGAAATGTTTAAAAAGATACCTTTTTTGTTTACATCTGTAATTATTTTTGGAATAAATGTTTCTAAATAACCAAAAATTAATTTTTCATAAGTACAAACAATTTTGACACATCGATCAATTTTTTTTTTCCGTTCAACTGTGTTTTTCGCATGTGTTATCATAGTTATTGGTGTTAGAATACTAAAAACTCAATTTGTTACAATGTTGTTTATTATTAGAATAAAATATCCTAAAATCCAAAAACATAAATTTGGAGTTACACAAATTTTTATGCAATGATCAAATTTTTCTCTGGTTCGATGTTATTTTTGGCAAGCATTTTTAAGTTATTGGCTTTAAAATCAAGGTAAAAAACCATTACTTCTTTTATTATTAAACATCACCTTGATTTATAACGAAAATAAAATTTTGAAAATCCGGAAATTGAGTTTTTTTAGATTGTAGCAAATTTGTATGTGATAATGAATTTTCTAGAAAATTACAAATAATAAGTTACCAAGATATTTTAATCGTTTTCGAGAATGAGAATTGATAAAAACAAATAATCAGATAAATAATGAATATAACAAACTTTTCAGGAGAGCTGACCTTATTGACAGTTGGAAAGAAGATCGATGTCCACAATCTAATCTGCATATCTCCGACGGGACATCTATTGCTTTCGTTACTTCGAGAAGATTATCAGAAGCTTGGATTAGTAGGAAAAGAGACATTTTTCGATCGTAAGGCACATTCGCGTTACGGTAAGTCCCAAGAGGCAAAAATAATAAAAGAAGAGCTCGAGTTGGAGTTTCTCTCGAAGAAAAAGAGCCTAAATAATAAATAATTATTCTAAATAAAAAGAAGCTCACATAAAAATGCCGAGGAAGCACAGAGCGCCAGACTTGGAGGAGCTGGCGCTTCGCTCGGTAGGCAGATATATAACAGAATTTGGTAAAAATTTGATAAAGCCTATACAAGAGATATCGCTGCAAGATCCGGATCTTGGCCTAAAGACACTGAGTAAATTGCTTAAATCAATGAAGTATCGTCTAAGTTCAAACGTGCCTTGGCATCTTTATGACAAAATGGCAATAGCTGCGCTCAGCTCAATAATGAATTTAATCAACGAAACAAGAAAGTCTTACAACGATTTTTCGCCGATTGGAATTTTTTTGTCGGAGGTAAACGTCGTGGTGAGTCTCATTGAGGTGGTGGTCCACGCTAACCTTCGAAGTATAGAATTTGCAGCATGGCCCAAAATAATGCGTCACGTATTGTACAACAATTTGCACAATATGACAGGCTTGGAAATTTTGGATCTTGGTTCGGGTTCAGCCGGTTGGAGAACATCGGATATCGAAAAAATAATAATAAACGGAGTCGCAACAATGCCTAATTTGATCTCGTTCACCTTGTGTTTCGACTGCACGGACAATATAATTGCAGCGGTAGGACAGAACTGTCCAAAACTTCGTTACATCGACGTGACAGCGTCGCGATCGGTCACCGATCGGAGTATCGTCGCGCTCAGCAAATCTCGAGTTTTACGAGAAGTCAAGCTTTTTCGTACTTCGGTATCAATCGTCGGTTATGCGAATTTGCTTCTCGCGCACTCGAGGCTAGAGGACATAGGACGGTGCCACGAAATCGGCAACGTTCTCGAACACATACGCGAAAAATTCGATGCGACCACCGAAAATTACGAAAAACAATTGTATCTGCGCGCTTTCGAATCTCGCAACGTAGCCATGAATCACTTGTACCTCTTGATCGCGATGTGTCCTTATGTTACGAGATTATCGTTGATGTGCGACGAGAGAATCAGCGATCTTACGATCCTGGCTGCTTTGGAAAATCTCACAGAACTGAAGTTACTTTCGTGCTATTTTTACGCCGATCGCGTCAAGAATCTTTTGGAATTGACCAACGGTAGAATCACCAATCTCCATCTCGAGCACGTCGACGAAATTGATACAAGTGCTCTCGTTTATATAAGTCAATATTGTCCTAAGATAAGAAGCTTAACTTTTTACAATTGCGAACTTTTGGATCACACTTCAACCCATTTTCGTAAATTACCCGTTGAGCCTTTCAAGTATCTCGAACGCATTAAATTCGTCGCTGATTGTGCGAGTGTACACCTTGAATTTTTATTGTCACATTGCACCAACGTGAGGTTCATACAATTGGGATCGTCCACCGGTATCGGTGACACCACGATGAAAAGAGTTTTCTCGCAAAATACAATGAGCAAACTGGAGGAACTTAAAATACTTTACAGCGATGACCTCTCGATGAGAACCGTGCGACTATTGATGCAAAATTGTGAAAATTTACGACGCATCTCTGAACTCGAAAGTTGGCAGGGAATATCCAGCGAAGAGTTGAGAATCTTCAGAGAGGAGCTCAAAATCAACAATTTCGATTTGGACACCAGTCCGACTTTGTCACTTGCATAATATTAGTGAAATTCTTTTTTCTCGTTACTTTTTTTTACAACGATGTTTTTTTTGAAGGTCATGTCTCAGGGAATCGTTCCCAGCCCGAAAGAAACAGTCTGAAAAGTTTTATTCGCAAAGAGAGTGATGCTTGATCTCAGCGAGATATTTTTATTTTCTGGTTCTAATTTTTCACTTGTAATTGCTTTTTTTCTTTTTGGAACCCGTGCTTTTTTCCGTAGCCTTGTGCCATGACACGATCGGGAGTGATGAACAAAAAAAAAGGAAAAACAATATCGAATACCAGATTCTCGCGATAATTGATAAACTTTTATTTTTGTAAACTAGTCTTGTACTCTTGTACGAAACAGAGACTGTGATTAACGATAAATAATATCGTCCGAGTCTGTTGCAACGGAAATTAATATCGAAGATAAAATACCAACGGACTCGTTGCTCATTTGTTATTCATATTGAAATATGTACGGGAAAAATACACTTACGAATATTTCAATACATATTTCAATACATAAAAAAACGTATGGTAATTATTAAAATTGTGAACGGTTCTTCAAAGTATTTAGAATCGTATGAAACGATATTTATATCGAAAAATCAATGTGGAATTTTCGAAATTCCACTTGAAACGTTTTTTTTTTCCGGTCTACCGCGTATCGTCGATAGTCGTGACTATTAATTTGAACGAGGAAGCTTTCGTACCGGGTAAGAAGAATTACGAACGGGTCCGATCATGCTTGCAAGAAAATCTCGACGAAACCTTCGACGTTGTTCTAGCTTGGGATCCGCCAGGTATAATTCATTTTTTTTCTTTTCTCCTCCAGTTTTTAAATGAGAAAAAAGAAAAACTGAGTGAACTATGATTTTATTTTACAGAGGATAAATTATGTCCATCGTCGGTCGCAGCATGGTTTCATGATCGTAGCTACACAGCGTTGCTGTGCAACCAAGTTTTCAAACAACGAATCGAACGATCAATTTTCGTCCCGAATCTTGACGGTTCTTCCAATCTCGATGAGTTTTTCGAGTGGCTGGGAATTTTCTGTATCGGTGGAGATACGTGAGTATCTTTCTTATCAAAAAACTTCATCTAGGATTTGTTCTCACTAAATTACAAATTTAATCGCACGTTTGAGCGATCTGAGCCCTCATAATTAAATTCTATTCAGTTGTCCTTTGCTTCGAAGTTTTATTAATGAAAACTTGAAATATCGATCATTATGATTTAAAAAATTACTTCAAAATAATTGAAATGCCTATTATGTTGAAAAATATAAAAAAAATTAATTAAAAAATTGTCATTATCGGTAATAAATGCATTTCAGGACGAACGAAAAAGAAGATGATTACGTGAATACTTACACGTGCCCCACGCCGAAAACTCAAACAGCCGAGGTACAATACATTGAATGCACAGGATTCTTTACACGCAAACAAATAATAAGAATCTACAATGCCATGAGAGATATAGCTCTTCAGAAGGATACATCGCCATGGAAAAGTATACACGTACAGGGTTTCGCTGACAGTCCAGTTAGCTGGGGCCTGAAAGAGCACAATTTTTTCACGGACGGTGACAATAGCCATACGACCGTCTTCCAAACAAACGGTGAATATGTTATACGAAAAAGTTTGAGCTCTAATAAAAAGCCAAGAATTTTCCAATAAACTTATGTCTTTGTGTGTCTTTTTTATAATAATAGATAAAAACTACTTTCTATTATTCTATGTATATATATATATATTCACGTACGAATATCACAAAATAAGAATGGCAAGCACGTTTAAGGATGAACGACACGTTTCTTGGCCAAAAAATTAGTTGCATCAGAATTCCGAACTTCGCAATCGGAAAAAATCTGAAAAAATTTGGCCATTTTTGATCCTCAAAAAATACTGATTTACAATAATAATAAGCCTGAAAAATTATTCACGCATTGTTGAAACTAAATATTCTTCAATGAAAAATCACTTTTTTTAGAATATTCCCTTCTTTTAGATTTTTCCAAAAACTTTTAGAAAATTCATAAAAAATCACGAATGTTGCACATGTAAAAACTTTCAACATCATATATACGAAATTTTTAAGACATCGAACGAATAGTTTCTCGAATACCGCCTCCAGAAAATATCGAACAGAGTAATATCAAAAAAAAAAAATTGAAGAGTATTCTAGGAAATCAACAAATTCGTTTCAAAAGACGAAAAAAAATCATTTCATTAGTTGTTGAACAATATTTTTTCAAACAATTTGTTAATATTTTTTTGATAATTTCATTTTTGCCCATGAATGTTAACAACGTCTTAAAGGTGGCTGAATTTTTTCAGATTTTCTGCAACCTGCTAAGTACTGAAATTTTGACGAAATAATTTTTTTTGCATGAATTATTGTAATTCATCCTTAATATACAAAAACAGGACTGGCATAAAGAACGAACTATATATATTAATATATAATATACTAAAATTGTTTCTCTTGTTTTGTTCGCTCGATTATTCATCGAGTCTAAGTAACGTTTCCTTCTGTCCTTTAATCTCCAAATATTCTATATATATATGTATATATATAATATGTATCTGTAAAATTACATAAAGAATCCGGTAAAATAGGATTCGTGAGATCCGATGAAAACGAGGTACAAAGAACATTCACAATGAAATTCGACGACGCAACAAAGAAGTATTGGAACATTAAATTACACTTTACGCCTTCGAGGCTCGACGCACAATCGCATTGAAAGCGTTGCACGTCATTTGTGACTAGTTTTAAAACGCGAACGAAAATTGTTCGCGCAAATTGCGTCGTCGTTGCGATTCACCGACTACGAAATACACAGAAAAATTTCACATGGATCGGACAACGAGGACTCAAAGTAATTTTCTCTAGTTCTTTTCGGTTCTTTGTTTTTTGTTTACGAAAAAACGCGATATTGCATCCTTGAAAAGAAAAAGGCACTAAATACTGTGGACGCTGAGATCATTAATGATGTTTTTTTCTTTTCTTTCTGTTTTGTTTTTTGCTTTAAGCCTATGTGTGTAAATCATGACTAAGACATCGTGTGTGCATGCGAGATCGAGGCGCCTTTTTTTTATACCTCGGAAAATGAAAAATATACGCCTCGATGAAGCCTAGTACCTTATGGAACGAAAGCGTAACACTTTAGCTAAAATCGATACAATCTAAGTATGTATTTATGTGTTTGTGTGTCTTTGACTTGATGTTTCTTTGTTGGTTAAGTCATTCGTATGAGTTTCGACAAGATTACTATTTATGTGACTCAATGAGCTCATATTAGTACGTGAGATGCTTCGGACTCGGTGAACTTAACTTTTGAATTGTGATAGAGATCCTCAATGCCAGAACCCACGGACATTCGTGACTTTGAACGTGCCATCAATTCGCTTATCTCGTCCAAATCGCGACTGTATCTGTGGAGCAAAAGCTCGAGTTATTTCCTCATAAATTCTTAGCGGAATCGTCGTTAAAATTTTGTTTAATTAATCACTCACCGACTGACCGGACGACTGGGATTTTCTGAAGAATCCGAAGAATTCTTTACGTTCAATTCACCGTCGTCGGTGTTGAAAACCGCGGTGTTACCTGTTGAAATTTTCCAAAAAAATTCGATTCACAACATTAGAGAATTATCGTGAAAATGTCATTTGTTGGAATTTAATTCATTTTTAACTACGTGATCTAAATGATAATTTCTAATCGCTTCCATACTCTACGAAAGATTCGAAATGATCGAAATTTTCTAATCGCGAAACATTGAATTTTAGATATTTCAGGACGAAAAATCGTCATCACGACGATCAAGAGAAAAACCGAGGTCGAGAAATTTCCTCTTTTTTTTGTTTGTTTTAATCTATAAAATTCGTATTTTACCTGAGGGAAAAAGCATCGTATGCCTCAGCAACTCGCCGCTCATAAACGGTGGCAAACTGTCATCCTCGTCCACCACCAAATGATTGGCATTATCAACTGTAATCGATTCGACCATTTCAAGCCATTGTTGATTGTGAGAACGGAACTTTTCGACTTTGATACGAGCGGCCCAGTCTTTATCGCACATCTGGGAAAAACGTTTTTTGATTATTTTTGTCGTTTGTACGAATGAATGATTTTTTTTTTTTTTTTTATAAACTTACGGCAATCACGTCCAAGCAAGCATCGCAAACTTTACGTATCGCCGGATTCTTATCGTGCATCAGATCTATGAGATATCCCGGGGCTTCTGCAAAAAGACAAAAAATTCCGATTGAAACGAATTTATCCTTGAAGAAAAATGTCTCAAAAAATTCTATCGCAAATAATAATATGATCGAAGCAAAACCCTCTAATTACCATTACCAGTCTCGCGAATCAAATAATCCCTCGTGGAATCGTGTTTCGATATCTGGTAGAATACGTAAATTATTTGCAAAACGATCTCATCGTCCTCTTGTTTAGCTGTAATAATAACAATTAAAAATAATATAAATAATTAACAAGCAACGTAAAAAATGATGAAATAGTTGAAAATCTAAAATCATTTTTTTTTTATTCAATCTCATTTAATCTGCAACCCAATATTTTTACCGAGAAATTAAAAGAAAAAAAGGACATAAATGCTGAATTTTTTTAAATTATAAATTAAGATTTTAAAAATATGTGAACCTTTTAATAACTCTATAAGCGAGAGTAAAATATCCGCCTTGCACAATAATCGTGCGCAATCTTCGTCGCAAGCTGCGGTGCCAAGTAGAACGACGACTTCGAGAACAAGGTCATCTTGTACTTTTCCTACGAAAGAAAAGAAGAAAAATCGGGTTATTTTGAAAACGAGAAGTAAAAACGGATTTTGGTTGACGGAAAAATCGTGTCACATTTAATTACCAGGAACTAAATTGTTTCTTATCCAGGGTATGAGATTGCAACGCTGGAGGATTTGAAAATAATCCAAATCAGGTAGTGCCAGGTTTCCAAGGACGCCAACTATTTCTAAGACAAAGTCTTGCGAGTCCGACTGATTCAATGCCATCGCAAAGTCACCCACGAATTCCTAATTAATAAATTAACAATGTTCAATCAAAAAATTGCAATAATCTAAAGAAAAAAACAAAAATTTCAACTTATTTCAAAGAAATTTTTTTGATCAACGTACCACAAAGTGTTCTTTTGTTGAATCGTGCTGAGATATATTTCTTATCATTTTCATTATCAGAGCATCTTGATTTCTAAACGCTTTGTGAATTAATCCTTGCAAACGATTATTGTCAATCATCAACTGAGCGTTTCTATTGTTCGCGGCGAGATTTATACAAAGCGCTATGAGTTCCGGTTTAACGCGCTCGTCCTCGGTCTCGAGAATCATATCCGTCACCATTGGCATGCAATCCGTATTCCCAAACATTGATTTCACTTTGTCGTCCATGCTCAAGTGGTACAAGAGCCCGAGAATCGTAGTTTTGTTTTTGATTTCACCTTAAGAATTTCATTAATGAAAAGTAATGAAAAAATGGGAAAATATTTGTTTAAAGAATGATTATGAATAGGAAATATTGTTCGAAGGTTACAAGAAAAGTAATCATTTTTTAAAATAATGATTAAATCTTTTTTTTTATTATAATTAAAAATAAACTTACTCTGGCCGAGAAGTTTCACCAATTTTGGTAATAGGCCAACTCTGATCATTCTTCCTCGAAGTTTCGTATCGAATGAAAGATTGAACAGCAATTTGAGGGTGCATTGGACGAGATCAGTATTATTGTTTTGTAAAAGTCGTGGCAACTTTTCAATTATGTTGCCATCAGCCTGTAATAAAATTGAATAATTGAGGAAAAAGCATTTTCGAGCGTTAATTTTACTTGTCAATAAACTCGAACTATCTTTATTTTTCATAAGTAAATAAACCAATGAATTGATACGTAAAATATTCGTATAACTCGATAACTCACCATAGTATCTTTGTTTTCACGAAATATTGACAATTTCTTTAAAAACGTAATCACCAACATTAATAAATCGTTATTAACTCGGTCCAGACTTTTTATCAGCATACCAATGACGTTTCTTTTGCGCATTTTTCTCTCGACTTCGGTATTTTCAGCGATGTTTAATAGTAAATAAAATGCGACTGAAAGAAAAAGAATTGTGATTAAAAACGAACGATAAATTGAGAAAAAAAAATGATTGTAATTTTTACCTCTCAAAAGTTGTTCTTGTTTTTTAGTCAAACTTTTAAATCTCTTGCGACTTTTTTCGAGCTCATCTTTCATACGTTTTACTTCACCGTCAGAAATTCGAATACTCGATTCATCGGATCGGCGTTTGGCTTCGTAATCGAGGGGACCGTCCGAATTCCAAATATCGTCGGTCAATTTAATTTTTCTCTCTGCGCTATTGTCGCTGTTTGTCGAAGGAAACAAAACCAAACCGGTCGTGGTTTCGAATTGTCGTCGACGTTTCTCCATGTCGTCTTTCCATTCGTCGTAACGTTGCAATTCACACTCGATTATTTCCATGCAAAGAGATCCAATCTGAATAAATTAAATTACATTTCAGCACCCAAAATTATGATAAAAATTGTTACTTTTTATGAATGTTCATCTCACTCTGTATTCCACTACGATATTGTGAAACTGACTGTACGTTGAGAAACAGAAAAAAATATAAAT
The DNA here is from genome assembly GCA_963989365.1 of Rhimphoctona megacephalus. NCBI lineage: Eukaryota > Metazoa > Arthropoda > Insecta > Hymenoptera > Ichneumonidae > Rhimphoctona > Rhimphoctona megacephalus. The sequence continues at coordinate 15,985,576 of OZ022417.1, forward strand.
AATATTCGTAGAAAGTTCGATGCTTCGTTTCCAATCTTCTCGCAAAACTCTTGCCAGAGCACTTAACAAGGATTCTATATGAAACAAAAAAAAAGTCTTAGTAAAATTATTCGTCATATCAAGAGACGCGGTAGCAGCTCGACGCCCAGTTTTCATACAATAAAATTATTATTTTATTAAACACTAAACAATTTTTTTAGTCTGTTTATTTTCTTTGATTTAAGTGTTACAAACTCATCTCAATTTTGCAAGTATGACATAATTAATGTTTTGTGTTTTTTTTTTTAGTATTTTTGAAAATTTACCATTTTTTGTTAATTCCAAAAGGTTGTCAGGAACTCTTGCCAGTCTAAGAATCAATGCTGATCCTTTTATCTTTTCTGGTATAGACTCGTACAACAATTCTATGTAACTCTCAACATTGCTTATAACTGCTCGTTCCATATCACTGTTGTCCGAACTTACAGTGTTGGATGATGTTGGACGTTCTGGTTGTGTGTTGCCATCTGTCATATTTCCTAAAGAATATTGAATTTATTCATACAATTAGAAGAAAATGATTCATTTTTGGACAAAATATTAGTACCCTCGTAGTCAAATTATTCAGAATTGGATTTTTTTTTAATCATTTATATTTAATTGGAAGATTATCATTTAGAATTCAAAATAATTGGTCAGAATTTTGCAACAATAAATTGAAAATTATTTGATTAACCCTAGTCCCTTACAATGGAGTAAAAAACGACCCCAACTTTTTCAGTGAAAATCTTCTTTCTTACATTTTTTAAATCTTATCTTTCTGTCGAGTTTTCATCATCGAATGTTCACTAAATGCAACTTTGTTATACACCTTTTGCTTCGTTATCAAAAAACGAAGAAAATGGTGTATAATTAAATGTAAGTATCACATACGAAGAACCTTTTATGTTGAAGAGAATATTGGGGTCGTTTTTGACCCTGTAGTAGGGAATATGTTCAGAAAAGTAGATTGTAGGGGTCTAGGATTAAAGATAATATATAAAGATCAAGCACAAACCGTCGGTATTCAATTTGCGTTTCTGAAGATAATAGATCAATTGTTCGACCTCATGAAGTTTGGATTCGTGGATAAGAAAACATTTTTCCATGACTTCCTTGGCGAGCAAAGAGACGTTAGTATCGGCATTGAGACTTTTCAATCTGATGATTTTCTGACATTCCTAATAAAGTTTGAAAAAAGCAATATGAGAAATGTTTGTTTTAACGCAGTGTCTAGTTGTCCGGATACCGAAAAAATTTCCGTTACATTTGAAAAAACTTTGAATATTCCCCACTATAGTTGAAGGAAACTAAGTATTCCCCGCTGTAGTTATAAATTTTCATTCATGTTTCATCCATCAAAATCCATTGAGAATCGTTTTCCCGGACGAATTATATGCGATTATTCGTCCAGATATAAATGAAAACTATCATAAATTGTATATCCGAATGGATTACGTACAAATTACGTACGAGAGAGTTTCAATATACCATTATACTGTAGAAAAGTTAAATAAAACAATTATAATCGCATTCTCGACAAATATCTGGACGAATACCAGTCTTGTATTCGTCCGGTATCCGGACGGCTAGACACAGCCTTGTTTTAATGAAAATTTCGGCAAAACTGATATTTCACGAAATTGTGTAAAATTACTTTTCTGTCACCGAGCATTGGGTCACCGAGTTCACCAAGAATGAACGCCTCGACGTCGTAATTAACAACGAGAGCTTTTTCCGTAGGATGTACGTCGAGAGTTCCCGACCGTACTTTCCTAATTTGCAAGAAAATAAATAATTTCCATAACTTTTCAATGTACACAAAAAACGATGAAAACGTCAGATCGAACGTCAGTCGGTGAACTTACCTTTTAAGAAACTTGGCCTCGTCCATATTTGCGAAAAAACGTTTGCCGGAGTCCGTGAAAAACTCGTGCAAGTTTGTTTTTACTTTAGTGTCAATAATTTTGACAATTTCGCTTTTTTTATTTATAAATAATAAATTGTAAAAACGTACGAACGATCATTGCTGCTCATCCGTGTGTCTCGAGACATCCGTGAACTCAGTACATCTTTCAAACTTCACGTTTCCATGAATTATCTAGTGACACGGCGATCGCAGTGAAAATAGACAGTTTATCATAATTAGTTTTTTTTTACTCTATTTCTTTCAATTTTATGATTAATTCGTTTTCAATCGGATCTCGCCTATCAACGTATGCTATAAATTTGATATAATTAACTATAGCGATTTAAAGTAGTTCGAACCCACGTGAGGGTTATTTTCAATTTTATGATGAGGATTAAAAGAACAGCCTCCCGGTAGAAGACCGTTTTCGATTACTCCGACTTTCGTGAGGCATTTCGTCTTTATTGATTTAACAAATTTTATACCTATACTGTTCCATAATTACAGTTTCGGAGGAAACTTTTGACTGTGAAAACCAGTTAAAACTCGCTATCATCACGATTCAGTTTTTAATTGGGTCTGAAAGTAATTGGAAAAAACGAAATAATTGCGAGGTTGTAAATCACACGTGATAATAGCCCCATCAATTATTTATTGTCCGAAGGGGGATAACATATCAAATTAATTGTTAATTTTTTTTTCAATTATATTTTAAATGTACAGAGTTAAATAAAAACTTCGTCAAATATTTCATTTTTTCATCAATAATCGTATATATTTCGTTTTAATTCTAATTCAAATTAATTGTTTTTAAATGATTTTGGCATTTACCATTGATTCGAATGATGAAATTACGAGAAAAAAAAATTGTAATAAAAATTTCGTAAGAGCGATCGAACAATAATTGGGAAAAAAACAATAATTGTCACGTCACTTATCCAACTCACAACGAATGTCGTGATAAAGTATATTTTTATCTTTGGAATGTTTTCTTTCTTTCCAAACTCGAGATTTGTCTGTTAGTCTTTCGATTTCTCTTCGCTTTAAGGCTTTGAATATAAGAAATTTGAGTTATACTCCATATTCGTGTTTTTTAAATAATAGACATAGAAAATGGAATTGAAAAAAATAATTGTTGATTGCGACACTGGAACGGACGATGCTGTTGCATTAATAATGCTCATAGCAGCTCACAAACAAAAACAAATCGAGATAAAGGGCATTACCTGTGTTAGAGGAAATACCGACGTTGATAATGTCGTCTGCAATGTCTACAGAATACTCCAAATTTGTGGCACATTGGATGTTAGTATACTATTAAGAAATTTTAATTTTTCAAAGAATAATTCTCGAAAAGAAAATTCCTATTTAAAAAAATATGATAACTCAAGCTAAGAACAAATTATTTAAAATTTTTTTTAATAAAATATTAGCTCCATTCAAAATTCGAATTAGATTCAATGAAAAATTTCATTTTTTTTTTTTTCATTTTATTAAAGTTTTTTTTTTCAATTCTTTTTGCGCTTCGTGAATAAAGGATTTTGCAAAAACATCGAATTTCGTTTCATTAAAAAAAAAACATTCCTTTTAAAAAATTGTAATTTTAATTCAGATACCAGTTTACCGAGGCGCAAATGCCGCGCTTCTGAATACCGAAAGTGCGAAAATAGCAGATGCGGATACTTATCACGGTACAGACGGCTTAGGTGATGTATTTACAGACAAACAAGATACAAGTAAATTACAGGCTGAACACGCCGTGACCGCTCTTCAAAAAATAGTTTCCGAAAATCCTGGTAAATAACAATTATTTCATTTAACGATCGTCAACGAAAATTCAGGGTTAATTTTCATTTTTATTTCGATTACAGGAGAAATTTCGTTAGTCTGTATGGCTCCTTTAACCAACGTAGCATTGGCAATGAAAATGTATCCTGATTTTGGAGATTTTTTGAAGAAACTCTACATCATGGGTGGAAATTATACTGGTACCATTTTTTTTCATTCCCACAATCTATTTTTTCCAACGTAAACCCCACACTGGGGTAAATAATGATCCCAATCTTCTTTTTAGCATAAAATGTTTCTTGTATGCGATAATAAAGTTTAATTATATACTATTCTCTTCGTTTTTTTATAATGAAGAGAATGGTGCGTGATACAGTCGCATTCGGTAAATATTTGATGGTGAAACCTCTATAAAATTGAAGGAATGGTTTAAAAAAATTGGTTCGGGAAGGAAATTTGACATTTTCGTGGGGTAACTAATAACCCCGTTATGGGATTCTAGGGTTAATTTTAAATATTACCAAAATTGATCAAATGATCATTTTCAAGCATTTGAAGAAAAATTCTACAGCAAATGCACTAAATAATTTTTCGAAAGATATTATCTGAAAAATAATTTTTTATCATCCATCCCAATTTTTTATTACCAGCATTTAATTGGAACAAAAAAAACTTTAACTTAAATATAGATTAATAGTTCAAATCGGTTAAAGTTTCAGCTCTTTGGCTAGAAATTCCTATTTGATTTGTTCTAAAACTTGTGTCTTTAAAATTGAAAAGATTTGAAGAATTTTATTTGTTTGACGCGAAATTATTTAAATTTTTGTTAGGAAAAAGAAAACTTGAAAAATATTGATAAATAGCCGCGACATTTGAGATCAAAGTTTTATAAATATATACTAATATAATTATATTATTTTGACAGGAAAAGGAAATATCACAGCACAGGCAGAATTTAATTTTTTCGCTGATCCCGAGAGTGCTCACATCGTTTTGAATAGCATTATTGAGCCTCTATTTCTCTTGCCCTGGGAAACGTGTTTAGCTTCGGAAATCGCAGTAGTAAGTTTCGTTCCATAATATTGGAGACGAAATTGAATTGATTAATAAAAAAAAACTGACTTTTTCTTCAGGAATGGAGACACGAAGTTTTGGGAAAGATGGACAACGCCATAGTGAGTTTTATAAATGCAATAGAAACGCACACGTACCCAAAAACGAAACCCTCGTCTTACAGACCTTGCGATGGACTTTTAGCAGCAATTGTAATCAGACCAGAAATTGTGAAATTGGAGCAAGAATTTCACGCTGACATTGAGTTACACGGTAGTCGAACTCGAGGACAAGTAGTCCTCGATCATTTGCAGTCAAGAAAGCCAAACGTACGAATTATCATGGCTTACGATTCGGAAATATTTAAAGAAATTCTGCTATTCGCTGTCGAGCAGTGTTGAATTTTCATAATACTCGTTTTCAACTGATATCTGATGAAGAAGAATATTTTTACATGTTAGGAAAAATTTTTGTATTTTCATAAAGACATTTTCTCGTTGATATCAATACTTTTGTTCAAGCTTGTTAAACCGATCGGACTGAGCGTCGAGCATTAAAATAAATACACATTTTTTATCAATCTCTAGTTTCAACAATACATTTTCTTAATCCCTAAATACTGTACAGGCTCGAGAACGTATCTCTCTTTTCTCTCCTCCTTTTCCTTTAACACAATCGAGAATATCGGTAATTTCATCTAAGTTCAAATATATCTCTTCAAATCCGATTCAAATATATCTCTTGATATAATAACAAATAAAATGGAGTGTATCATTGTTTGGTTGATATTAGAATCACTTATTTGCTTTTTTCTGCTGATTCCTCTTTCTGAGATTCCTGTATTTGCTTTCTCGTCTCACGATTCGATTTCAGTAATTCTACCAATTCTGCATGCACGTTGTCATTCTTCGACTCGAGAAAATCCAGCGCTGAATTCAGCTGATCCAGCTGGGTGTTCAGAGCTTCGAATTCTGGAAATCATGAATTCTCAATTATATACTATTTTAAACAAAACGACAAATACATTAGTCCACAAAATTAGACCTTTTTTTCACACCAAATTTCCTTCTCCTTTCGGTTGTTTTCAATTTTTTTTTCTACCAATATATAATATCAAAATTTTTAGAAAACAAAATGTTGATCATTTGATAATTTTCAAGATAAAAATCGAAAAGTAATCTTCACGTCCTAAAAAACATATTCAATCTTTTAGCAGCAAGCCTGCCGTATAGCAGACAAAACAAAAACAAGTTTTAAATCATGTATTCCAATAAGATGGAAAAATAAAGGAAATTATGGGCAATCGATATTTTATTTTGAATATAAGTAACAAATTTCCTATTCACATTTATTTCTCAGCAACTTCCGAGATGAATTTTCAAGTTTTTGCTTTTGAACTAAATTTGGATTGGTCAGAAAGTTACAAAATTAGAAATCTGAGCCTTCCAAAAAATATCTAACGAATTTCCACTATTTTTTTTTAAATTTTTAGGTCAGTCTGTTTTGAGGACTTCTAATCAACATTTGTCCTCCCGCCGAGAGAGTCATTAAGAATTATTTGTATATTAAATTTTTTTGTTTGGATTTTTTCAGTTTTTTCATGTTCCAATTGTATCATTTCAATAAAATTGCATTGTGCGGTAACAATTGGAAGAAATTCACAGCTGCTGCTGAATATACATAAAAAAAAATTACGAATTTCAGAACATATGTCCTGAAATCCGTAATTTTTTTCAAAGTTTAATGAGCAAGGTGCTGATATCGTACAATGACTCGCAAATTTTCATGTTAATGTGAATAACGGCCATATCGATAAATGAATTTTTTCGATTTTTAAAGAGCTGGAAAATCTTCGTTTTTTAAATTCTAGTGACATCGTCTACGGTGCATTTTTGAGTTTCACCTTTTAACGATTTTTGCAAATTTGTTGGATGACAACTGTTTGGAAAATGACAAAAAAGTTCGGGTACCTTGTTCGTTACACTCTTCAGTTTCCTCGTCCATTTTCACACCGTTTTCTTCGACTTCTTGGTCGTTTTCGTTTGGATGCACAGCTTTCTGTACCATCTTCTCATCTGCTATTGCAATATTTTTTTTGACGATCAGCTGATCGTTTTATTGCCACGCCTCTTACGTACGTTTTTAGCGGTTATATTTTTTCGAATAGTACATTTTACGTCCAATGGATGGCGGTTGAATGATGTTTTGGTTTTGCAGATTCGCCAAAAAAATCGATCTTTCTCGTTATTCACATTTGCTAAGCGAATTTCTTAGCTCAATTATCAAACGAAGATAATTCACAACGATTTTTCAAGTTGGCGCAAATTTTTTTTTCGCACTGTTGTTACGTCCTAGCCTTACGCTAGGTCCCCCATAATTTTTTTCATCATATTTTATCCATCGTGTACCATCAGACGGTACAGCTCTTAAACCTATATCTGATATCATCTAGATCTATATAGATTTAGAAAATCGAGAACACTCGACGAAATAAACATTTCCCACGAGTCCCAAATGCACGCTTTCAAATTCCAAGATGACCACATGCGTACCCTTAAAATTAAAGCAAACCTGCTTGATACATTTTCCCAGACTGCTGAAATCCCTGATAAAATTTAATGACTTTTCTTCCAATTACATTTCCAGAAAAGTCTCCTCCATAAGACACTCCAATCACAAAATTAAGACACGTACCAAATTAACGACCTCCTATCATATCCAATCCTAGTAAAAAAGCATAACAAAATAGGTCCCCTTCATAACATCCTACCCCCAAAAATCCTACAATCCTACAAAAATCTTCAACTCTATAGCAAAACAGAAATTCAACAACAACAGTTATATAGTTAGCATCAAAATCCAAACGAGTTAACATCGTTCTAATAAACTGAATTCAAATCGTCGCGGCTCAATAATATTGTGAAGTCACCCAGGTAGCAATTTTCAAAAAGTTATCCGAAAGTTATCTTAAGGATATCTAATGTCCGTCTGAAAGGCATCCGAAAGTTAACAACCTATCCGAAAGATAACTTTCGGACGATTGATAACTTTCAAATGCCTTTCGGACGGACATAAGATATCCTTAAGATAACTTTCGGATAACTTTTTGAAAATTGCTACCTGGGGCAGCGCTCGAAACTCGAACAAGTGTTAACAGTTTCTCAAAATTTATACAATCGCAAATCATAAATCAATAGCTAACTCCGATTGACTAGAAACCACTATAATCATTACAAACAAATTCGAAATCCAAATCGCGTTCAGCGCAAACTCCAAAAGTCGTAAAACCAAAGTGTAACAACCAATAGTGTAATTATTAGTGAATAAATATTATATATTTTGTGTGAAAATAGAAATATCTTCGAACAATTTTTATATCAAAACGTCTCAATTACGATATTACGATAACAACCCTCTCTCAAACCATAAACGCCTTAAATTAAAAGGCCACGTTTACTAAAATATAACTAATATGTGTTCGAGAATCGCGCAAGTCTCAAGTAAGACTCATAAGCAGCAGTCATAAATTTCAAAAAGTCGCGCTCTAAATCGGGGACTGCGCGATCCAAACCAAATCTCCCTCCTGGGATGTAACACTGTCATGTATTATTAATATTGGTCGACGTTTGATAAAAAAATATCGCGATAAGCTATATCCCTTCCCACAATGTTACGATATGCGAGCGCTCAAAATATTCGGAACGTTGCGAATTTTATTTGTTTTTGCACAAGCGGCAGTCGTAAAATCGCGATAAGTTATACCCCCCCTCCCTCCTGCAATGTTACGATATGGGAGGAGCACCCGAAACATTGCGAAGGTTGCGAATTTTATTTGTTTTCGCACAAGCGGCAGTCATAAATCTCAAAAAATCGCGCTCTAAATCGGAGACTGCGCGATCCAAATCTCCCTCCTTGGACATAACACTCATGTATTATTAATATTAGCCGACGTTTGATAAAAAAAAATCGCGATAAGCTGTACCCCTTCCCATAATGTTATGATATGGGAGCGCTTGAAACATTGCGAAGGTTGAGAATTTTATTTGTTTTTGCGTACAGTTGAGAACGTAGATCATCGATCTGAATTGTCAAACTCATCCCGGTGAACGACGATCAAGTATATTAATCAAAATGTCAACAAAGGATGGAAATCAAATTGTTGCTGAGGCCCTTAAAGAACAGGTAATTGCAATTAATTCTTCAAAAAAGAGAGAAATAAAATTAATCGAAATTCCACTAAATGTCCACGAAAATCCAGGGTCTCGAATATGTATTCGGTATAATGGGACATCCGGTCATAGAATTGGCCTTGACATTTCAATCTATTGGACTCAAATACTTAGGATTTAGGAACGAGCAAGCAGCTTGTTACGCAGCTCAAGCTTATGGATTTTTGACACGTGAGTTTTTATATTTTACTCTGAAACTTGGAGTAAAAATTGAACTTTGGAGCAACAGTGATTGACCTTCGATTTTCAAGGGAAACCGGCTGTTGTTCTGTGCGTCTCAGGACCGGGACTTCTTCACGTTACTGGGGGAATGGCGAATGCACAAGTTAATTGTTGGTACGTTTGATTTAACAAAACATTGATTGAATAAAAATCAATCAAAATTGATGGCATTGCGTAAATTTGATAAATCAATAACGTAAGGAAATCAATAATGTAAGAAAATACGAAAAATAAAAAACTTAACTATAAATATTACATATAATAAAAATGAATTACATCGATATAATTATCACGATATATCAACAATAATAATAACAGCAATTATAAAAGGGAAAACATCAAATAGTAATAAAAGATATTAGATAATTAAACAATTTTTTCATTTTTTTATGAACATCAAATCAACACTTATTGAAATATAAATAAAAAACATTCCAAAAGCGTCCTCAATTTTTTGATATTAATTAAAAAGAAAAAAATATAATCTTGCGATTTTTAAATTTTTTGGTATTTGATTTTTCATCAGTCTTATATCGTAAACTAATCAATTTTTTATTAGATATAACAAAAGTAAATAATGCGAAACGAATTTGTATGACGTAGAATAAAATGTTAATTTCAGGCCCGTGTTGGTACTCGGTGGCTCTTGTCCCGAGGATCACGAGGGTATCGGTGGTTTCCAAGAATATCCCCAGGTCGAAGCGAGTCGTCCTTACTGTAAATATGCCGCGAGACCGCCGTCAGCAGCTCTGATTCCTCTTCACGTTGAAAAAGCTGTACGCCTCGCAACTTATGGTAGACCAGGCGCTGCGTATTTAGATTTGCCAGCGACACTGTTGACCCAAAAAGTACCCGAAGATCGTATTTCCAGGGTATTACCATGTCCACCACCACCTCTCGTATTTCCAGCCCCGGAAAACGTTCAGGAAGCAGCAAACGTTTTATCTCGAGCTCAGAGACCTCTCGTCATTATTGGCAAAGGTTTTTATCATTTTTTTTAATATGACCCTGCAAATATTGTTACAAATAATAAAGAATTTATAAAGATACCACTAATTAATATTTAAATACAAATTATTAGGTACAACAGATAAAATAATTACCAACAGAAATGAGGAGAGTAGGAACAAAAAATGGAAAATTGGTAAACATTGAAAAACATTGAACGAACAATTTGACAATAAATGAAACGAAACACGAATTTAAAAAAATAGAAAATTGATGTAAATCGAAAGATTTTAAACTTCTTTTTTAAACTAAATTTAGGGATATCGTCTTCATTTCACCGAAAACTTCCGTTTGCAATGATCGGAATTTCGGGATTTAAATTCAAATTTGGTCCAATTCTTCTTAAATATAGTAATTAAAATAATTAAAGAAATGTATCAATGCGATTATTGATTATTTATAGGATCAGCTTACGCGAGAGCTGAAAACGAGATTCGGGACTTAATCAAATCAACGAATCTGCCATTTCTGGCAACTCCAATGGGAAAAGGTGTCGTCTCGGACTTCGATGAGCACAGCGTTTCCTCAGCAAGAACAACCGCTTTATTACAAGCCGATGTTATTCTGCTGCTTGGCGCCCGATTAAACTGGATGCTGCACTTTGGTCGTGCTCCAAGATTCGACAAGGACGTTAAAGTCATTCAGGTATTTCAACCCAACTGCAAATTCATAAAAAAAACAAATTATTGATAAAAATTTAAATAAAACACGTTTACAAATAACAATCAACGAGAATCCCAGCTATAATTTTCAATTGTAAGGTCGATATTTGCGCCGAGGAACTTCACAATTCTGTGCCATCAACAGTCGCCATTCATGCTGATTTGGCACCTACGGTCGAATCTTTGACAAAGTTACTGAAGCAAAAAATATTCGTTGTGAGAAAAAATGATTTGTGGTGGGCCACTTTGAGATCAGCGGGAGAAAAGAACAAAACGATGATCGAAGTATGAATTTTTTTACGATATACGATAAATTTCAAGAATATTCTAAAATAAAAAATTACCATTTTTCTAAATTTAAAAATAATTTTTCAGCGGATGGCTTCCGATAAATCAGTACCCCTTAATTATTACACAGTCTTCAAGCACATTCAAGATATAATTCCAACGAATTGTATTATTTGTTCGGAAGGTGCGAACACCATGGACATAGGAAGAACAATTTTATTGAATGAAAATCCACGGCACAGACTGGACGCTGGTACTTTTGGGACAATGGGTGTGGGTCTAGGATTTGGCATCGCCGCTGCACTTTATTGCAAAGATAGAGCGCTTGATAAAAGAGTAATTTGTGTTGAGGGTGATAGCGCTTTCGGGTTCTCCGGAATGGAGATCGAAACGATGTTCAGGTAAATCTGGATTTCAGTTTAGAAGTAAAATAGAAAAACTCCCAGCTAGTTTTCTTACGATACATATATATTTTAGATACAAATTGCCAATAATTATTATAATTGTGAATAACAATGGAATTTACGGAGGGTTGGACAACGAATCGTTTCAACAAATACAATCCATGGGCGATCCCACTGAAACGTGAGTTTTTATTCAAATATTTTTATCTCGTGCATCTGATTCATTAAAAAATTAACAAAATTTTGATTTTTACTCAAAGAACTCCACCGCAATTGTTATCGGTCGAGACTCGCTATGAAAAGATGATGGAAATGTTTGGAAAAAAGGGTCATTTGTGTAAAACCGTAGAAGAAATACAAAAGGCATTAAAAACTGCTCTGCAGGTGATTAAAACTTTTTACACAATTCAAATGACTCGGAACTTCAATTAAAAAATCTATTTTCTGATTTTTTTTCAGGTCAAAGATTCTCCCAGTATAATAAACATCTTGATAGATCCACAGGCTGGACGTAAAGAACAAAAATTCAGCTGGTTGACTGAATCAAAACTCTAAATCTAGGGAATGTATTATCAAAATTTTGTGCATCAAGAATTTATACAAAGTTGAAATTTACATCGCTGGAATGCAACTAAATTTTTTTTCTTTAGCAGAGCCCTAAATTTATACACAATGTTCGATTCGGGTCATTTTTTTTCAGAGTCATAAAATAATAAACAATACGGGTAAATTTAAAAACTTGAACAAATAATGAACAAAAAAATATTTTTCGTTGCATTTCAACGATGCAAACTTCAATACCATGAATTTATTTGGTTGTTGTTCATAACAAATTTTTGTTGTTTTATTGTATATAGGAATTTCAATATTGGGACGATTTAAAAATAGAAAAACATGTTTTTGGTATTATTTGCTTATTTTTAAAATTCCTGGTCGATTATGACATTAATCCTAGGGTTTGGAATCCTCAAACTTCTAAATATTCAGTTTGTGAAATATTCAAGATTTTTCTGGTGAAAGAGAATCCCGTTATTCGTTTTGATGCAAATTTCTCTATTGGTGTTTTGAATTTTTGTATAAACAATTGAACGAACCCAAAAGTCAACCAATGATCGACATCGGAATTTTTATCCAAGTTTTCTTATCAGTACAACAGATTTTCATCCAAAATAATTACAATTATATCTGCTAGAATTTGTCGTTGTGCATTAGAGCATTCAATTTTTCTGTTATGTCAGACAAAGGCGCAGGTATCATCACGTTCTCTGATTCACTATTGTCATCGTCGATATCGCTCAGAGGCATTACTATTCCGGAGCTTCTGACAACGTTCTTTAACGTCACATTGGCGTTGTCTATTGCAGTGTTTAAAGGACCATTTTCACTGCTCAGTTCATTTATTGCTTGTAATTCTCTTCCTCTAGAAAAAAACATTAGTTGCTTAAAAATTGCGAATTTTTTAGGGTAAAAACGATAAAGGGTTCGAACGAGCATTTTTCTGTCACTAATTTAGAACTAGGTCATTCAATTACTATTAATTGTGACAATTTTCTGTAATAAAAATGAAGGGTGCATTATTTTTTGGGTTATTATGACTGACAAACATTGTAGGGAGGGAAATAATTTTTTGAACGGAGTTTGTCTGTCATAACCTTAAATTTTTTCAATCGTATGTAAAATGTTCTGACAATTGAAGAAATAGATATTTTTACACTCACATCTTTAGAGTAATTTCATTTATCGAAGACAAAACCTTTTGGATTTCTACGTGAACCCGTTCGTGGCTCATGTTTGTTATGTTTAAACAAAAACAATGACAGACAACGGACAACGGCATGTGAGGAATGCGAAATTCGTCGCTAGAGTGTTCTAGTTCCCTGTTCCCGTTGCGAAGAAAACCGCGAAAGTGCAAATCTTAAATAATATAGTTCTTAATAATCGTACATTATTTTATAAGATGATTTGCTATTAGTTGGTAAATAAAGAAAACGAGAGGAACGTGGTAGGTGACGTGGTGACTAAGTAATAAATTATAACGATAAGAAATAATACTTAAAAATAAATAACAACCAACAATATCTTTATAGCGTTATGAATACGATTAAAATATAATATAATATAATTATATTATATAATATATAATTATTATATTATGTAATTATATATTATATTATATAAATATAATATAAAATGATTAAAATCATACACAGTGCCAATTTTATATTCATTTTGTTTATGAGACTCTATAACGATTTCATAGTATTAACTTGGAATTTTATATAAACAGTTTTCAATTACAAAGACTTCTGACTGTTTTAATTCTACGTATAGGTACCTTGGGAAATATCAATCATCGGGAAATTAAACATATGCACGGGGAACAAGAGCGATTGTTACAAGAAAGCCGAGAAAAGGTCGTGGGCAATGAATTCAAATTGGAATTCGGTGTCATGGCGTCAGAAGATTGGAGTGGGAAATGTATGAGCAGTGTGATTGGTCGAGTTGTGAGTGAGCATACGGAATCTGCGCGAGGAACTCACGAAGAATGGAAGATTGTGACAACGAAGATGAATCCTCATAGGGCCGTATTCACAGTCGAGTCTTAAATGTAAGGCGATCTTAAGATCGCATTTATGAATGAACTCCATTCACAATCCATTCATAAATGCGATCTTAAGATCGCCTTACATTTAAGGATGTATGTAAAATATATCAAGTCGTCTAACTTTCCATAAAAATGACTAATATGATAGAGTTTATCACGCTGCATCGTTCGGAAAAAAGAAAAAGGCACTTAGCCGATGATTTGAAACAAATACTTAAGAATTAAAACCTCATTTAACTCCGTGTTATTTGTACCGGAAGTTGACAAAATGAAACTAAAATGATAAAAAAGTATATGTATTGTAGTCAATGTTTGGCCAAAAAAAGAATTTTCAGAAAGTTCATACATTTTTCAATTTTTTCACGAAAAAAAAAACTACTGTTCCCGATGTCGTTGTGAAGATATTCATGGTTAACTTTTGACGTTTCATTAGCGTTCTGTAAACTGTTGTTCAATTTAATACGTCCATCATATCGGACACGTAGATGCGGCAACGCAGCACGCTTCAATTGCCGGTCTCGGAATGATCAGCTGTAGTTGACTGTCATGGCTGGGTGTAGCATTGTTGCCACATTTTCTCGGGACAGAAATGAAATTATCTGATTGGCTCAATGTGTACTCGGCCACATATATCAAGTTGCATATCAATTTCATTCAAAATCGTAAATTATTATACAGAATGACATATTTTTTTCATTAGACATCATAAAAAACAAAAGGAATGATTCGGCACTTGACATTTCGACATAAAGATTAACCTTAAAAAATAAATAGATGTACTGCGGATTTGACCTTATATACATCCTTAAGACTCGACTGTGAATACCGCCCATAGAAGTGTAAAGCCTGCAGTCTATGGTCGTGTTCGTTGGATCTCATCATTTTGATGCAAATAAGTGCGCAAGCGCATAATGATGCGCAACGCGCAACTGCGCAATGAAACGAGTCATGCGCAAAACGAATAACCTGCTATCCCTTTTGTGTTGACTGCGCACTCGCGCGTTGCGCATCATTGTGCGCATGCACGCTTGTTCCTATTACAATGATGAAACCATTGAACTCTACTTATACTGGAACGCTGACTGGGCGTTCCGAGAGAGACAGTCGCAATTGGTGCAGTTATCTTTGTCGGTACAGTCCACTATGAAAATTAGTTAACAGCGAGAAAACTAACCTCAATATGAAAGTATTGACACAGTAAACCGATTTTCTTTTCAGATTGTATAAAAAAAAATGCGCGTGAGCACAAATCAGACAGAAAAGGACACGTTGTCACAGATACACCCTCTCTCTCGAAACGGTCGGGCCCGTTAGGATCTTATGGGAGTCAGCGTTCCAGTATTAGTAGAGTTCAGTGGATGAAACCCAACGAACACGACCTATATGGGTCCTAAAAAACTGGGGTAGCAGTACGAGCTATCACCCCAGCCGTTTGATGTCGGTAGCGTCGTCTTTGTTTGTGTGCGCTCACGTACGCAACCCTGAGTTGTAAGCGGGAACGTCCGTGAGCTGGGGTGATCAGCTTCCCCCACCAGGACTGGGGTAGTAGTTCTATCCTTCTCGCTCTCGTTTAAGATGATCGGAGTTACCCCGCACACCCGATCGATAATGACCGCGTGGTGGGAGTTCATAAGATGCGTAGCGAGAATACCTATATTTTTTCTGTCAAATTTGGCATTTTCTTTTTACATTGCCCCAATACGGAGTTGGGACTCCTTCCCTATAGTCTCCTTGTTATCTATAATAAAATAAAAAATATTAATAAAAAAACTAAAATTAAGGGGACAGACCTAGTTAGAATTTTCGAAAAATCGATTTTTTTTTTATTTCATTTTCAAAAAGTAGAATCTCTTACGAACATTTTCCGCCCAGGTAAATGTAAATCGGACCATTATTCGCCGAAATACAAGACTTTGTAGCACGTCGTGTCTGAGCCATAGGTAAGCAGGTAGCGGCAGCTGTCCGCTCGACTAGCTGAGTCCGTTAGAGGGTACCTGAAGGTCTCTATTGTATTGCGTATACATACATATATTGTGACCATCAATATAGCCCTACACACTCATATATACATATAGAAAATAAGAAAGGCCTTTCGTAGTTCAAAATACGGTTTCAGTATCAGTAAGATTCAAAACGTTGGAGCGTGCGAACGTCCATATTCGGAACAATTTCGTGAGTTTTCGAGTCCAAGATGGATAGAAAAATATCGAGAGAAGTGCGGAAAAGTCAACGGGTTTATAAAACACGACCCTTGAAAAGGAAACAGTATTTCAATCCAAAATCTGCGGAGACTGATGATGGCGGAGCAAGTACATCAGCAAAAAAATTAAGAGGTCAGGACGAATATCATGTGCCAAAAACAGATGCAGTTAATTTCCGAATAATTAATTTTTTTACTGTTTTTTCGTCGCTCGCGAGTCTCGTAAAATGTGCTAAGTGCAACAGTAAAATATGTTTTGGAATAGTAAGCGAACGTGGACTTGGGTTCAAAATTTCTGTGGTGTGTGATAAGTGTACTCCTCAATACGAATCTAGGAAGATTCGTCCCCGGAATATTCGTCTCGGAAAATTCATCCCCGGAAAATTCGTCCTCGGAAAATTCGTCCCCCGGAAAACTCGTCCTCCGGAAAATTCGTCCCTGGAAAATTCGACCCCGGAAAATTCGTCCCACGGAAAATTCGTCCCCCGAACACAACAAACCAACACAACTAAGCAAGCGTGTGTGGAATCGGTTCGCGCATGTAATCGGGGTGCATATGGAATAGTGAGGCGGATGAAATCTTGGAATGAGTGCTGAGATTTGCGGAAAATTCGTCGAAAACAATTTGTCGATAACATTTCGTCGAAAAAACATTTCATCGAATAACAATTGGTCTTTTTTGTTATTGTTTGAATAGTTGGACATGTGGAAATAGTAGGGTGGATTCGGGTCATCTTTAGATTGTTGTTTGAATAGTTGGACATGTGAAAATAGTAGGGTGGGTTTGTGTCATCTTTGGGTTGTTGTTTGAATAGTTGGACATGTGGAAATAGTAGGGTAGGTTCGGGTCATCTTTGGGTTGTTTGAATAGTTGGACATGTGGAAATAGTAGGGTGGGTTTGGGCCATCTTTGGGTTGTTGTTTGAATAGTTGGACATGTGGAAATAGTAGGGTGGGTTCGGATCATCTTTGGGTTGTTGTTTGAATAGTTGGACATGTGAAAATAGTAGGGTGGGTTCGGGTCATCTTTGGGTTGTTGTTTGAATAGTTGGACATGTGAAAATAGTAGGGTGGGTTCGGGTCATCTTTGGGTTGTTGTTTGAATAGTTGGACATGTAGAAATAGTAGGGTGTGTTTGGGTCATCTTTGGGTTGTTGTTTGAATAGTTGGACATGTGGCAATAGTAGGGTGGGTTCGGGTCATCTTTGAAGTGTTGTTTGAATAGTTGGACATGTGGAAATAGTGGGGTGGGTTCAGGTTATCTTTGGGTTGTTGTTTGAATAGTTGGACATATTGAAATAGTAGGGTGGGTTCGGGTCATCTTTGGGTTGTTGTTTGAATAGTTGGACATGCGGAAATAGTAGGGTAAGTTCGAGTCATCTTCAACCAATCGCTTACATTGTATATGTGCTTGAAAGAATAAAGGTCGCGTTTGTTTACATGCAACAATCTGCGTGATCACGCGTTACTGTACAATGCTTTGAAATATTCTCTATGTAGCGTATAACAAAAAAATTACGGAAATATCCAACTGAATTGTAGAAATATCCAATGGGGACGGATTTTCCGGGGGACGAATTTTCCGGGGACGAATTTTCCGGGACGAATTTTCCTAGGGACGAATTTTCCGGGACGAATTTTCTGGGGACGAATCTTCCTGTTACCCCTCAATACATACCGTCGTGCGATTTTATTCACCATTCTTATGAAATAAATCGAAGGTTCACATTAGCGATGCGTGTCATAGGCGTCGGTTACAAAGGTGCAAAAAAATTTTGCGCATTGATGGACTTCCCGCCATGGTTGGCTAAATCTACGTACTGCATATTACTGGAGCATATTTGTGAAGCGAGTAAAAATATAGCTCAATTTTTTATGAAGAAGGCTTCTAAAGAAGAGATAAACTTGAATTCTACTAACAGTGAAAGTAAGAATACTGATTTGATTGTGTCAGGTGATGGAACGTGGCACAAACGCGGATTTTCGTCTCTGTTTGGCGTCACATCGCTAATAGGACATTTCACGGGCAAAGTTCTTGACGTAATTGTAAAAAGTTCTTACTGCCAGGCTTGTGAAGTTTGGAAAAATCAAAAAGACACGGAAGAATATCAAGAATGGTATGAAGCACACAAAGAAACTTGTTCGACGAATCATACAGGCAGTGCGGGAAAGATGAAGGTCGATGCTGTAATCGAAATGTTTCGTCGTTCGTGCGAAAATCTTGGAGTGAGATTTTTGTATTACGTCGGGGATGGAGATTCAAAGACTTACTCTGGCATTGTTGCAGCTGCTCCTTATGGAGAAACTGTAGTGACGAAAAAAGAATGCGTTGGCCATATTCAAAAACGGATGGGCACCCGTCTACGATCGTGTAAAAAAGATAATAAAGGACTCGGCGGTAGAGGGAAACTGACTGCTAAATTAATTGACCAATTGTCCGTGTATTTTGGCAAAGCTATTCGTGACAACTCTGATTCGGTCAAAAAAATGAAGGATGCTATTTGGGCTACGCTCTACCATAAGATTTCAACCGACGAGAAACCGCAGCATCACAAGTGTCCACGAGGTGCTGACTCGTGGTGCAAATATCAACGAGCAAAGGCCGAGAAAACGTTGAAATCTTTCAAACACGATTTCACTGCGTTGCCGAAGGAAGTCTTCGATGCAATAAAGCCTATATACGAAAGTCTCACAAACACTGAATTGTTGCAAAGGTGCATTGGAGGTTTCACCCAGAATAGCAACGAAAGTTTTAATCAAATTGTTTGGAAGGTCATGCCGAAAACCTTACCTGCCAGCTATACTACCGTCAGCATAGCCGCTTACATTGCTACCTGCACTTTCAACGAGGGTACATACGGTTTGCTGGCAGTCTTCGATGCCATGGGGATTAAGTTGGGACCGTACGCACACGAGTTTGCCAAGGCCGAGGATTCTATTCGAATAAAGCAGGCTAATCGGCGATCCCTGGAAAATACTCGAGAGGCGAGAGTAGCTCGGCGGCAGCTAAAAGTGGCTTCTAATACCACCAACAAAGCGCAGGAAGGCGAAGTATATGGCCCAGGAATAGACGATTCTATGTAAGTTACAAAAAAAATTTTTTATCTGCATGCAAACCGTACTCAAAACTTTAAGTGCGTTTTTCTCGAAACCATGTTTTTGAAGTCGGTGATCACTGTAGCTCGAGAACGGCTTTACCGATCGGGTTGAAATTTATATCACTTCTTCTATATATGGTAGTCCTCCATATGAACGAAGGATTTTTTTTTTGGATAATTATTTTTATTTTTAATAGCAAAAAATGGAACTGATATTTTGGTCAAAAAAACACTTTTGACTTTTAACGGCCGCCATTTTGTGAAAAATGGAAATTTTTCAAAACCCTTCGTTCAACCGGAGCATTATATCATTAACTAAAAATCCCCTCCGTTTTTTTTGTTTCAGATGAGCCGTTGCAGCGTGAGCTTGATCACCGCAAACCGTGTTTTTTTTGCAGCGTCCTCGGCAATTGACGGTCACCAGCTTATTTCGATATGTATTGCGTTGAAAAAATTGGAACATATACATTACATATGTATCTTTTAAACGGAAGAACTTTTGTTGTGAATTATTTTATCGTTTGACCAAAAAAAAATCGGAAAAAAGGCCTTTTTTTTGACGTTCCAACTAGCTCTGTCCCCTTAATAAAAAGTGATAAATAATTATTGTAATCAATTATTTGAGGATTTTATTCGTGTTTTTAGTTTGAAAATACACATTTTCCATAATTTTCTACTTTTATATTATTATTGTTTTTTATTTAGCGACGTCGTTATTCGTAGGTAAATTGTTGTCGTCGTCGATCGGAACATTCTGTTCGTTGCTGCAAAATTTATAAAATAAAGAAAGCTCATGAATTTTTTTGTAATTCATATTTTTATTAACTAACAATAATTATTATTACTTTTCCGTCGTGCTCGTTTGCTGCGTACTCGACTCGACCAATCTTACAGCTTCCTCTTGTTGCTGTTGAAGTTTAAGAGCTGCCATTGCCTCCGTAAAAGTTTCGTATTGTATCATGTTGTATATTGTGTGAGTAATTTTTTGACGAGCCAATTTTGAGGCTTCTGACGTATTCAGATTTTCATTCGGGTTTTTTGCCGTTTTGTCAGAAACTTCTGGTATGCCTTGGGGCCAAAGAGATTCAGTACGAAGCCCTGTAAAAACAAACAATTTATATTATAAAAATATTGTGAAATATTTTTTTTTGTATTCAATATGATGTAAATTTGTTCAGTGAAGTCAGAAAGTTAAAAAAAAAAAATTTCAATATTTTTATACATCTACATTTAAATGTATTTGAATTTTAAAAAAGCTGAAAATACCGATCCTTTTTTTTTACCTTGAAATTTTTCTATAAAAATCCAAAAACTGCTTCTTAAGTATTTTTTTTAACATTATTGATTGGTTGAAAAAGCAAATCTTTTGAAAAATTCGTTGAAAAATTGTTTGAAGTACGAAGAAAATAGTATTTGTTAAGGGTATGGAAAAATTAACGAAAATGGATCGAAAATTTTAATTCCTAAGAAAAAAAACGCTATACAGTCATTTTTGTGCAATGACCACCAAAAAGTCGAAAATTTTTCAATTTTCAATGTTTTTATTTTAGGAACTTATTTTGATGTATTTTGATCCAAAAACACAGGATCATTTTTTTCAACTTGAATTTTCGTGAAATAACTACAAAAAAACCACTTTTTACGTACTTTCTCAACTTCATCGCAATGATTGATTAAAAAAAACAAATTTTTTGAAAAAAAAAAAAAAAACTTTGAAAAGATGATCAAAAACGGAGAAAATAAAGAAAACTTTTTCGGTATATTTCTATTTTTGACGAAATGGCGACACTTCGAAATTTCAGAAAACTATCAGCCAACTTTGAATCCGATTTTCGACAATTGGAATTCAGTTTTTATATTGCGAATTTATTTTATACATTAACGTTTATTAATGATTTAAAAAATATATATATTTACCAAGCTGATTCGCATCTCTGATTTTTTGATCGAGAATACTCCGTTCCAATTGGTATCGATCAACACCCAATTGTCCATCGACTTCATTCAAGGTTGTCTGTGCCATAGCATCTCCGGATGTCCCCAAAGATTGCTGAGACAATCTCGCAAATCCACTATCACCTTCGACTCCGGGTTGAGGATGTTGTATCAAGGGTGTTCTATACAGAAATTCGGGTAGTCGAATAGTCGACGCGATTCCGTCTTGATTAGCTCGAATCCTATAAAGTAAAATTGTACTCAAAACGAGATCAATTTACAAACTTATAAAAATTGGAAGATTAAATATCAAAACTCAATTGAAGAAAAGTGGTTGTTTGATTCAACAATTTCTTGCAAAGAAAGAAAGAAACCCAGAAAATGTACCATGTAAAAAATAGTGTTTTTTTTTGGCTGTGTTTAGCCGTCCGGATACCGGACGAATACAAGACTGGTATTCGTCCAGATATTTGTCGAGAATGCGATTATAATTGTTTTATTTAACTTTTCTAATTAACTTTTCTACAGTATAATGGTATATTGAAACTCCCTTGTACGTAATTTGTACGTAATCCATTCGGATATACAATTTATGATAGTTTTCCTTTATATCTGGACGAATAATCGCATATAATTCGTCCGGGAAAACGATTCTCAATGGATTTTGATGGATGAAAAATTAATGAAAATTTATAACTACAGCGGGGAATACTTAGTTTCCTTCAACTATAGTGGGGAATATTCAAAGTTTTTTCAAATGTAACGGAAAATTTTTTCGGTATCCGGACGACTAGACACTGCGTTTTTTTTTTTTAATTCTATAATTCATATTTCATTCAATAAATAGAATACTCACGATGTTCGAGCATAAGTTAATCCAAAAATACTGAAAAGTATGACCACTGCAACCAGAAAAACAAACATTTTGAGAAAAATGTTGCGAAGTTACGTGGACAAAAAAAATGTCTTAGTTCGCCAATGGTTGAACTCAAACAAAAGCATAATTAATCGATTTTGGTGAAATGCGCTCGAAATTTGTTTAGAAAACATAAGAAAGGCGTAAGAAATGTGTACCTGCATTCATATTCCAAATCATTAGATTTATTCGATCATTTCATTCTGTAAATGCATTAAGCTTATCGTAACATTAATTTACAAATGTTTTTGTTGTTTGTTTTTTATAGTACACAAGAAATAAATTTATTATTACACCGAATCACATTTTCGCGAAAAACCTTTCAGTCGTAAACCATCCACCTACGATATTTATAATATATATATTTATATATAATTTTTTTTCTTTCCCTAGTGGATCCAGCAACGGTCTGTGACGAAAATTTTGGTCGAAAAATGGAACGAATCGACCGAAAACGGTCGTTTACGGCCAATTAATAACCGTAAATTCGGTCATTGACGGTTGTCGGATCCGCTAGGATTATAAGATACAATATTAAATCTCTCGATCTGGAAACAATGATTTTTTTTTTAATGGATCGATGTGTGTTACTAGAAATTAATCAAACTCATTCACCTTTGGTAAGACTAGAAGTACCAGAGGGTATTTTCATGAATCACACTTTTCAGATATTTTTTCTGTTTTTTCTTTTTTCGTTTTTCAGATTGCAAAGCTGCGATGTGCTATTTTCGTTTAGATTCTGAATTAATCCATTCAGTACATAGTGGCTTAAAGAAATAAGTTCGACATTGGCTCATGTAGTTTGTAGCCGTTAGATGATTTCTAATATTGGGCTGAAACACTAATTTCAGATTTGCTTTCCGAAAAGACTTTGAAACCCATTTTTTTGTATTAAATGATTAATTATGCGCGGGCTTACTAGGTGAAAATCCATAAAATGCGTGTGCTCAAGTATTTACATAATAATCAAACGGAAAACGTGGTGAATGAAGAGAAAGGAAAGAAAAATCGAAGCCACAAAAGTTCAGTAATTATAACCAGCGAAAATTGGAAATATTTTTGGGTTTATAGTTATTTGAGTAGCCAAACATGGACTATAAACTAGAGTAGACTTTTCAATTTTTATTACATTCTCTACGGATAATGCTCGTGGGATTATTTTTTGTTTTCTTTTTAAATATTCGAAACACGTGTTCGATTGCTATTTGTTTTTTCCTCTTTCTTTGATGCTCTCAGTATTATGCAGATGCTGCCGCTGAAACGATGATTCTTAAACTCTCTTCATCAAGCATGCATTTCAAAAAACTCAAACGTGAGAACAATGTGCATAAAAAATGTGTGTTTTTGTTTTCTTTTTTAACAAACTATATTCGATATCTTGTTAGCAAACGCATATATAAAAATTACGATAATCTCCCAACTCTTATCAAAGTGTAAATCTATCAACCGATTGCGCCAAATTTCGCTTGGAGATTACCAAGATTCAATCGCAATAGCTATTCGTACAAAAAGAATTTTCATTTTTTTCTCCATAGACATCGCCACGATTGATTTTCTCCGGTTATTCAAATTTAACTCCGTTTCTTTTTTCTCCCATCGATCGAGGCGAGAACGAAACGAGGATGACGCGTGTTTTTTTTCGTGATTGACTTCCGGACATATAAATATATTCGTAGTAATAAAAAATAGGCGACAGTATTGTACATCGTTGAAATTTGATCAATCCCATCAGAATGAAAACAAAAAAGTCCCTTAATAAGCTCGCCCCGATGAAAATGCTATGGAGTTTCGACGATCAAAGTTTTTTTTCTCTCCTCTTGCTTCGTGAAACAACTGCTAGCAATTCCGGCTCACGTTTCTAGGAACCATGCTCTTTCGAGAACTGTTTCTTTCTTTTCGTAATAAATAATCGTAGTTTTCCCTTTTTTCTCTCTCTCTTGTAAACAAAAAAGTTTCGAACTAAACTTATTGAAGATTGAACGTAAGACGGAACGAATATAATTCTGCGTACCGTCGATTGCGTACCAACAAAAGATTGTTCCTTTTTTTCTTTGCTAATGATTTTTTAACCCTAGACCCCTACAATCTTCGAACGTAAACCCTACAACGGGGTCGAAAACGACCCCAATCTTCTCATTAACATAAAATGTTCCTCGTATGCGATAATAATAAGGTTTAATTGAACACCATTCTCTTCGTTTTTTAATAACGAAGAGAATAATGTATGATAAAGTCGCATTTGGTGAACATTTGATGATTAAAACTGTATAAAATGAAACAAATTTCGGAGAAATGGCAAAAAGAAGTTTTTCACTAAAAAAATTGGGATCGTTTTCGATCCCGTTGTAGAGGTCCAGGGTTAATAAACACGAAGATTCTCCGGTTATTCAAAAATCGAGTTGTTGTTCAATACGATGAACAACAGTTAAAACGCAATCGTTTTTATTGTTCTTCTTTTCGTTAAAGAATCAGTAGTTTTCGTGGTGTTTCGTGTCTTTAATTATTGAGAAGTCTCGTTATTATTCAGGATGAGTTTGATCTTCGATCATTCTCATTATATCTGATATTTTAATCATCTGATATTTTGTTCAATCAGCCTCTCAATTAAACTACGCATCACATAAAATATTAGGATGTATCATATATATATATACATATATTATCTTTCAATAATTGTCTCTCTCGACACGTATCATCGGTCCATACGGAATGATACTTGACTTCTTACACTCGTCGTTAAAGTCAAGGTTAATCATCTAAATCATTTATGTGAAGAACTTCTCTGTGTGTAAGACCGGCCTTGAACAAGCTCACGATCTGATCGGTCGGAAAAAGAACCCTCTTCGGATAACTCGTTGTTATTTCGAAATTTGCTGGCGAATCTGGTTGACTGAAAATCCAGTGATACACGTCCTGCAAAATTTCCATTCCGTTCTTTTTTAATTTGAAAAAAAAATTCAAATGCCCAGAACAATAAATGTGAACACTTGAATCGAATTATTAACTTTACAATAATAAATTAAATGTTATTTTCTATGAAAAATGTTGTACGAATTTGTATGAAAATATTTCATAAAAATTTCACCCACGTTTCCACCTACTGCTCTATGTTATTCGAAAGGTTCTGGAATTTTTTAGGAAAACCGTAATTTTTTTGGACGTTGGACAAATTTAACCGCTTAAGTATATTTAAAAACATACAAATTTGAATTTCTATGATTTAAGCACGTTTTTTTATTGTCGAGGGTGTTGAAATGGGAAATTTACCTCGATTGTGTCGGACATAAGAAACCGTCTCTTCACCGTACGTTCACCAAGTTTAATTTGTAAATGACACGCGTTAGGATTCGCGGGTTCAGGTTCCAATGGTACTTTTCTAACAGTCATTTCTTTCTCGATTCTCACACGCTGAATTTCCATCTCCTGAGCATTCAACTCCGCCTTCTCTCTTGCCTCTTGTTCCTCACGAGCACGACGCTCTTCCTCGCGTTTACGATCTTTCTCTTGATCCGCCCGCAATGATTCCTCGTACGCTTTATCCTGTTGCTGTCTCAAGGATTGCGTGGCACTTCGTTCGGCTCTGAAATGAATAATTGTATCTTAGATGAAATAAAATCTATTTTAAAATTGTAAAATTTTTTAAAAAGTCAATACCGCAGAACTAATAAATAAAAATTGTAAATAGAAAACCTGAACTCAAATTTTGAAATATTATGGATCATTTTTTATCTTTTTTACTCTCAGTACGAAAAACTACAATTAAAATGAATTTTTCATTGGAAATACTTACCGATCTTGACGAGTTTGGATCAAGCTGATTTCGTTGTTTTCTATGATTGTTTGTAATCGTGTTACAAGCTCTGAGGGTGATGGTATTCCTTCCATTCTACAAGAAGAAAAAAATATTGCATTTTTCGTCGCAGGATTTGTTTTATTTTACTACGGTTGGTTCGTGTTTTGCAATTTTTTAATTTACCGGCCAACTATCGTCATTCTATTGTCCTTCAGGACAATAACAGCCAGGAAAGGATAAGTACCGGACTTCAGCGCTTCCGCGACTTTGTAGCCCTCGCCAGATTGTACGTTGCATGCCCAAAAAAGGGTATGTGTATTAATATATCTCGTGACCTCCGCATTTGCCAAAGTATTTCTAAAAAAAAAACCCAGAATAAATTCACCAAACAATATCACATCATGTAGATACTAAAAAAGTACAGAAATTTGATGTTTCTCATTAACAAGACTTTATATTGCATTTTTTTTTGTTGGACAATTTACCTGCACCATTGATCGCTATCTGGGGCTTCGTCCTTGTGCAAATACACAAGAAGAAATCTGAGCTCTTGTTTAGCGTCGAACAGAGCTTGGGTGTACGAGCCTTGGTAAAATACTGGATGACTCGTGCCATATTTTTCCTCGTACGATCTAATGAAATTTACAACGTCCTCCACCGGATCAGAGGCGACTTGAAATGCAAAAAAATAATGTCAATCCCATGTAAAAATTTTGTACATTTGAAATATAAAGGCATTTTTCGCCACAAAAGTAACATGAAAGATTGATGTCAAGAACGCTGAACTCTTCTACTATACTTTTTCTTATTTTAGAGAACAAACTCAGGATACTACTATGTGATTATTTGTCAAATTTTGAAAGGATTCACCGTTGCGGATTTCGGATTTTTCCTATCAAGAATTTCGCAGTTTTGCAAACATCTGTTATGGAGAGCAATTGAAAATTTCTCATTTCTCGCCAAATCTATTAAGCTTTTCTACAGGCTTTTTTTTTAGAAATTTGTTAAGTACAGAGGAATACATGACAAAGTTTGTCAAAAATAAACTAGGATTTTGATCGTTTAATAATGGAAATAAAGCAACTAATAGTAAAAGTGACTATTAAGGTAAAATAGCTGATGCAGACTAGTCAAATGAGTGCTAAATTTTCAAAATATGTTAATGCAAAATTTAATGCCCTAATTAGATGAATCAACGGTTGATTTGTATAACAGCATGTTTTATTAACCTAAAAAAATATTAATAACAATAGATTTGCAAAACCTTCAACTGACAAATGCAAAATTCCACAATGTCATATTTTCATCGAGATTTTTCAAAGAATAATCTGTATTTTTCAATCGATTTTAATGCACCATGTCTTATTTTATTCCTCGAGAGATCCGTTACGAATTCACTGTATGGTTTTTTTCTGAGTTTCATAGTTTTACTGTTGCAGCCAATTGTTTAATTGGCTACAAAAAATGTTCATAAACCAATTGCTGTAATTTTCATATTAACACGTTTAGAAAAAAGCCTACATGGTGAATTCGCAGAGGATCTCTTGAGGAACAAAATAAGGCTTCGTGCATTAAAATCAGTTTGAAAATACGGATTACTCTTTGAAAAATCTCAATGAAAATATGACACTATGGAATTTTATGGTTATCACTTGATGATTTCGCAAATCCATCGTTATTACATTTTTTTTAGGTTAATAAGGCATGCTGTAATACACATCAACCTTCAATTAATTTAATTAGTGCATTGAACTTTGCATAAATGTATTTTGAAAATTTAGCACTCATTTGATTAATGTGAAGCAGCCATATTACCTTAAAAAATGTGAGGAACATTGTCATTTTAGAAACTCTGAACTTGATATTAAGCACGATTTTTTTGTTTTCTTTCTCAACTTTGTAGTTTTTACATTTGTCCCAATTTTTCTTGTAGATTTAGATTTGAGTTCCTCAAAATGATTGTTTAATTATCGTAGCCAAGCACTGCTCATAAATATAGGGCTCTGCTAAAGAAAAAAAGGAATTTTGTTGCATTTCAAATATGCAGACCTTGATACTAATACGTTTTTTTTAAATTATATATAAGTTTTCAATTTAGGCTAAAATATTATTTGGCAAATTCCAGTTTTCATAAATTCAAATTTTTTTTTATTGTGATATTTTCGAAGTTATAAAATTCCAATTGATACATAACTCACCGGGTCTGACGTCTGATCTGAATACCGCAAAGACCAGCTGCAAGATACTTGTGACAAAATTGTAACACATGTTAAAAACAAAGGAAAGAAATCCGCCACCAGCGCCGGAACTTCCAGGTGGATTGAAGTAAATTCTGGAAGCCATATCGTCGACAACCGCCGGTGGTCTGGAGCGTGAATCCTGGGCAAACATGGAAGGTCGCCCTTCGTACAAATTCAGTTGTTCCTAATAGAATAAAAAAAAAAAAAATTGAAGCTCAAATTTTGGAAAAATTATTTGGAAGAAAGAAAAAATTTACCTGAACGGC
This sequence comes from Rhimphoctona megacephalus, assembly GCA_963989365.1. NCBI lineage: Eukaryota > Metazoa > Arthropoda > Insecta > Hymenoptera > Ichneumonidae > Rhimphoctona > Rhimphoctona megacephalus. The sequence continues at coordinate 16,014,210 of OZ022417.1, forward strand.
AACTTCCAAGTTCCAGTTGTGTCTCTGCAAAACATCGCGACAAACCGAGAGATCCTCGATACGTGTCAAATCCTGTGAAATTTGGCAAAATATTAATATCATGGATAAAAAAAATTGGCGCAATTTTCAAGGGCAAGAAAGGGGTATGTTTGGTGAAGATGAACAAACAAAGAAAAAAAGAAGAAATTGGTTAACCTGGAATTGGAGTATTTTGTCGGTTTGGTCACCGCTGAGTTCGCCCAGAGCGTTATCTGCCATGGCCCAAAATGATTACGTCGTAGTCTGACGTGTTTTTTTGTTTGGGACTTCGTTATCGAGGTTTCGGAGAAAAAAAGTCGTATAGAAAAAAACAACAACAAAATAAAATAATAATAAATCTGGACTGCAGAACAGACGTTCACGAGGTCATCAGCTGACAGAAATGACGGGAGAACGAACGTAGCACGTAACGGGATATAAAATCATTTGGCAACAAAAGTAGTACGTGATTTGACAAAAGTTAACCATAACATCCACGGGAAACACGAAACTATTTTGTTGTCGTCGTCCGTAAATCACTCTTTGACGATCTTAGATAGATACACAAAATCCTCTTTGTTTTAAAATTCGCCACGGTTTTTATTTCACTTCATCACTTCTCATCCGCGCACCTTTTACACGTTAGACTTCATTTCTTTTTCGTTTTTACTTTCATTCGTTTTTTTATTACGCCTACTGAATTGTTTTTTTGGAAACGTTTTTTTTGTTCTTTTTGACGATTGTGTGCTTTCCAGCAGCAGCAGCGTTGAAGTTTAGAATTTTCATGGAGCGCCACGAACGCATGATTTTTTTACTATAATTCTCCGAGTCTACTCAATCGATAACTTTCAGGAATGCCGGTAAATGACGAAGCGGGAAAAAATATTTTTATGTAAACAAAATAAAAACCGACTTCAAAAAAAACCTTGAAAGTAAAAATAAACACGTGAAAAGCCAATACGAAATCCTCGTTATATTTTACCTCTTGGATTTCTACGTGAACCCGTTCGTGGCTCATGTTTGTTATATAACAAACATGAGCCACGGGTTCACGTAGAAATCCAAAAGGTAAAATATAATTTGTTTACACATATGTGTAAACAAAAACAATGACAGACAACGGACAACAGCGTGTGACGAATGCGAAATTCGTCGCTAGAATGCTCTAGTTCCCGTTGCGAAGAAAACTGCGAAAGTGCAAATCTTAAATAATATAGTTCTTAATAATCGTACATTATTTTATAAGATGATTTATTATTAGTTGGTAAATAAAGAAAATTAGAGGAACGTGGTGACTAAGTAATAAATTATAACGATAAGAAATAATATTTAAAAATGAATAAGATTCGATAATATCTTTATAGCGTTATGAATACGTGATTAAAATCATACACAGTACCAATTTTATATTCATTTTGTTTATGAGACCCTATAACGATTTCATAGTATTAACTTGGAATTTTATATAAACAGTTTTCAATGACAAAAGACTTCTGACTGTTTTAATTCTACATATAGGTATCTTGGGAAATATCAATCATCGGGAAATTAAACATATGCACGGGGAACAAGAGCGATTGTTACAAGAAAGCCGAGAAAAGGTCGTGGGCAATGAATTCAAATTGGAATTCGGTGTCATGGCGTCAAAAGATTGGAGTGGGAAATGTATGAGCAGTGTGATTGGTCGAGTTGTGAGTGAGCATACGGAGTCTGCGCGAGGGACTCACGAAGAATGGAAGATTGTGAGTTGAGCGAAAAGAAAGAAACATCAGCATCAGAACCTTGTCGACTTTCGAGAAGAAAACTTGTGTTCAAATAAAACGACAATTTTTAAGTTGCAACAATAAAAGTATTGGATTTTAATCCTGAATTTGACTTCAATTATTTAGGAAGTTCACAAGCAGGGTTGTGAAATTTTTAATGAAAATATTTTCCATTATCCATTTTGTTTAAATGGTTAATGAAAATACTTTCCATTAGCCATTTAAATTAAATAGTCAATGGAAATATTTTACATTAACCATTTAATGTAAATGGTTAATGGAAATAATTTTCATTAACCATTTAATTAAATGGTTAATGGAAATTATTGAGTCTATCGAATAGGGCGTCTAGCTCCGTAATAAATAGATCTTCGCAGTTCTTCGTTCCGTAGGCGCGCTTATGATGTATACATTTTTTGCATGACGAAAGTTTAATTTTACGATGGTGAATCCTAGGATGGAGTTTTTCTGAGATGAAGGTTGGCTGATTAATGTGTACGGTATTTCTTTTCTTAAAAGAATAGCGGTTCCTCCATCACAGGTGGTTTTAGGTCTGTCAGTACGGATGATATTATAATTTTGAAATTCAAGTTTGTGTTTTGGAGTTAGTTTAGTTTCTGATAGGAGGATGACAACGTGGGAGAATTTTTCTGAGAAACTTAGGAGTTCGGGCCTTCTTTGATGAGATACAATGGAATTTACATTAATTGCTGCTATGTAGATGATCGAACGTAGCACCTCGTTTTACCGAACTGACACGCTATACTACCCCGACTATCCCGTCAATGTGTGAAAACAAAGCTTCTAACTAATATATAAATCTACACCTAGCGCGATAGTGGGAGAAAAAACATCACGCTCTGCGTTTAAGATATTCCTTTCATGAACTCAAATATTTTACAATTAACAGATTTTTTGTACAAAAAAATTAAAAAGAAAATACATGCCATTCCATTGGAAAAATATCGAGCGAAGTTATCGAACTTTTAGAAAAGAATTATAATTTTGAAAATCGTCTAATTTACACGACACATTATGGAGATGACCTGCTGCTCACATTTCTATTCAATAATTCATATATCAAATAATTATAGATGTTTGATATAAACTGTCCTATGGTTAAATCAAATTAAGAATACGGCCGTCCGCGAAAGTAATACCTTAAAAATAAAATGAATGATTTTTTTTTATTACATAAAAATATTTTTGTAATGAAATATCGTAAAATTATATACACCTAATGTACAATTTTGAAAAATTGAACGTTTTGTATTTTTTTTTCTCCTAACAAATGAAATTAGCGAACTCCGAATTATTAAGAGCATTTTATTAAAAACATTACAGATATTCACGTACAAAATAATTCTATTTACAAGTTTTGATACTGAAAATTCGTTTCTTACATTTTTAAGTCGACAATTCTTGTAGAGTTGAACGAAAAATTGAGTCTATGAGAGCAACGACATTTTTGCCAAGATTTCTGCACTCAGAATCCGGATCACCTCTAACCCCGTCATCCGATACATCGGACAACCAAGCACGAAATTCAAATATTAATTCCATTAACTCCGCTGTGAGTCCTTCCTTCGGTACTGTTATGATAACCGAGGCGATATTTTCAATAATACAAAGTCGAACTTTGGCTTGACTGTGATATCTCAATGACCAAGCGAGTTCCATTATTTCTTTGCTCATTTTTGGTGCAAGAACACAATTTTCTGCAGCCATCATAATCTTCGATAACGTTTTAAGATAATTGACCAAAAGTATGTTTTCCTGATCCTCAAAAGTTTTCGGAGTTTTATACATGCAAGTTCCCTCTCGACGAAAACCGTACAGCAATGGATAAAAAAATGAGGCTGCAACGTTGTTGAATTTGTTCATTGTTGTGGAAGGTAATCTTGTGGGATGAGCAAAACGTCTTGTGTTTGATTCGATTCTTGCGCCAACAATTTCTTGCCAATTGTTCGAAGACTTTCTACGATCTGGCAACACTTCGAAATCATCGTCATAAAGAGTTTCGTGTATTTTACTGTTGGAAGTATCCATAGCGAGAGAAATTGGTTTGGAAACATTCGTTTTTACGAGATTTTTTGATTCGATCGTTTTAACGTGTGAATTATCTTTCGTCTCGATTTTTGATAATTTTTGTGCTGCTTCGCCCAAAATATCAAGAATAAATAATCTGTCTTTGATCGAATATTGACAAATTTTCGTATGAAACTCGTTGCACAAATATTTAGCTGACTCTTTTGGAAACACCATGACAATTGCGATGCAAGCTTTACTTTTGGATATTTTGAAATCTTCCATGTAACTGATTTCTCTCAGTGTTACCAGAATTTCGAGCAGTTCGACTGCAAAGCTGGAATCGTCGTTCGGTAATTGCGATAAAATTAAGTCTTCAGCGACTCTCATTGATTCGGCAAATATATTCGGATCGCTATTCGATTGAGCGTTTAATAAATTATCTCTTAAATCTCTCAAATACGTTGGACGAAGCTTTTCGGAAATCGGGGTATCGTTGGACATATCGTAGGGCACGAGTTCGTCGTCGCTGTCTAAATTATCGTCGGAATCCTGTTCGGAACCCTGATCAATTTCAGGAGAATCAACGATTTCTTTTGTGGATTTCAATTCCATTGTATTTTTCGATAAATCGCTCGATTCAATCGATTTTTTCGACACAATTCCACAATCGCTCGCCAACTCGTAAACTTTCTTTTCTCCCAAATTTTTGAACGGTATTTCGCCTACGAACAAAGTGTTTTTCTTTTCAAAAAGGTTTTTTAGTTTATCATCAACGTTTTCGAGGTTCCGTAATTTTTTAACGATTTCTCGTGTCTTCTCGGGCATTCCCTCGTAATCGTACTTCAATTTCGGCTCGTCTTCCGAATCGTTCAAAATCTCGATAATTATTTCTCCCGTTATCATTCCAATTCCTCTCACTTCGCACTGGGTCGATTCCAGATGAACCGAAGTACCAGAAAATAACAATCTTTTGATCTCTTCTTTTTCGCTTTTAGTCAAGATTTTTTTTATTTTTCTCACCGACATGATAATCAGTTTTGTAATGTATTCGTGTTGCTCCAACGACGTGTGATTTAACGCGCTTCTGTCGCCCCAAATGTCTAATAATTTTATAACAAGATCCGGCAAAATTCTTTCCTCCTTCGTCATTTTTGACAAATAATCGATTAAATTCATCATTAGATTTTCATTCTCGTAATAAGCCATGAGAGGAATTTTTATCGTAAACACATGTTTCCAGTGAGAATTCGTTAGCAAAGTTCCAAAAGCTCCTTCAATTCCGACAGTGGGATCGCTTCGTTTGAGAAACAAAACTGCGATTGGTTCCATAGCTGGACGATCAATGTGGCTCAAAATGTTCTGTACAAGATTTTTTGTGCCATCAGAATTCTTCGAACACCACTCGGAAAAAATATCGATCAAAGTTTCGAATTTCCGAGAACTCAGAGTTATAAAAGCTTTGCTGATCAGCATTGAGATCATTTTCACACTGGGCTTTATGCCAAGTTTTGAGAGATTCAAATTGAAAAATTGTACAGATTTTGCAATATGAAAACACAAGATTTTTGCATAAGTGTCTGGCAAGAAAGTATTTGGAATTTTGCCATCGAGTTTGTTCGCTATCCTGGTTGGTAATGAAACCAATAGTTGAAGAATGATTTTCCATTTGCTTTCGAGTTCCTCGCGTTCGATTGCTGATTTATCATCCGCTTTACAAATATCCGTTATTGAAGAAAACAGAGAATCGCTTTTTATCAATTTCTCCAATAAAATTACTAGAGAATTCGTAACTTTTTCATTTTTCGATGTTTTCAAAGCGTTTGCCAGTGTAATGAGAATTTCGTAAAACATTGAGAACGTGCAGCCTGCAACGACAATAAAATTCTCTATTATCGGATCTAATTTGTCGTCAATCATAGGGAAATTATTGTCAAAGTTATCGACGATTCTTTCTACGAGCTTGCCATAAACCATTGCATCAATTTGTGGATTCTTATCCAATCCCGTGTACTTTTCAAATGTCACAGGTCCTGGAAGGTATTTATTTAACTGATTTAAATCAGTTTTCAATGTTTTCAAAATTTTTTCACTGTTTATGCTGGTGATTGAATTGAGAGTTTGGAGCAATCGTTCCATTGTAGAAATCAAATTGTTGTTAATCAGCCAAACTGTCCCAGGATCATCTTTTTGCTGAAAAAATTTGGACCATTAATATTTTTTTTATTTCAATGTACTTTTTTATTTTGTTATGAATGATAAAATATTTTTAATGTTGTACAAAAACTTACGTCGTCTGATTTATTTTCCGTTGCAATAAAATCCATTAATTGTTCCGCGTTGATTCGGACATTGACCCCATCATCATTTTCAAAATTGTTTGTACAAGTGTAATTTTTTAATGATTTTAGAAAATCTCTGTGTTGCAATAAAAAACTTGATAATTTTTGGGGATTTTGGTCATACAAATACTTCAAGATAACTGTAATCTGTATAAAAAAAACAGATTATATAAATAATGTCTACAAGTCAATTCAATACACTTTCCCATAAAATTCAGCACAAGAAAAGCAATAAATTAATTTGTAGATCTAACATTTTTTATTCTACATCCAGTATTGAAAAAATTCTTATTAATGTTTTACTTGGACAAAATTGGTTAATTTCATAATTAAAAATTCAACTTATTAGTTATATTATTGTTCATGATTGTTCCATTATTTTGCATTTGTAATAAAGGAAAATAAATAAAAATTTAGTATAATAGTTAATTGATTATTTGGCTGGATCGATCATAATTTTTTTTCATAGCTATAAAATAATTTATTTTATTATTGCTATACCTTGTAGAGAGCGTACCATTGCTCATCAATTTCTGATCCTATTTCACAAAGCATGGACAACAATTCCAACGAATTATTATCGACCGACAATTGTTTAATCAGCTGCGATTCTAAATTATTACATTTTTTATTACTCATATGTTAATAAAATAATAAATTCTGAAACAAATAATGAAATAAATTACGTAAATTAATTACCACAAAGTTGTTCGTCGTTTAGCACGACATCTTTCAATTTATCGTGTCGTTGCTTCATTTCGCAAGGATTGTTTTGCTATAATATTTAAAACAACAAGAAACCATTTAAAGTTGACGATTTTTTTTAACAACTATAACGTACAGCGTACAGCCAACGAATTCACGTCTGAATTCATTAGCACTCAGATTCGAGATTAGGGTCATAACTGGTCATAACCAACGAAGATGGATCCTCATAGACAAGGAGACTATGAGGAAGGAGTCCAATCTCGGCAGTCTGGCGCGTCCGTAAAAGCGACGACGAAATGGGTTCCTTGTGAGCGGCGCTGTTGTAGCTATGTACGATGCTCATATACGTCTCCACTATGCGCATGCGTTGCTTCCAGCTAACGCGCCACGAGCTGACACAAGGAATTTAATACTTGTACATGAAATGCGTAGCCCCCCTTTCCGTGAAAAAGAGAGAGAGAGGGAGAAATCGATAAAACATCGAAAAATAACATAATATTGCGTAAAATTACAAAAAAAAATAATTTCATGCAATATTGTGGTAATTTGTAGAAAAAAAAATATGTTGATGGGTCTCAAACCCGGGATCATAGGCCCGTAGCCGAGCACGTTACCACGAGGCTACCGCTCACTTACAGTTAAGTTAGAAATCTTTCTGTATATAAATTATGATCTTTCTGTATATAAATTATGAATAAATTATGAACCTTTTCCTTAGGAATCACAATGAAAGTTTATACAGGCAATATTTCGCTGTGACATTTTTTACACAATTCAATTATAAACCGTTGTAATATAGCTTTTGGGAAGGGAAAACTGTGGGTATATTGGTTTTATTTTTATTTTTCGACGTTCTAAGGAGAGTCTCGCTTTCACCGTTGAATATCATTTCGAACGTATTGTTCTACGTTAAAAGATTTTGGTAGTCCTGAAAAGGACTATTGTTACATCGGTCAACTTGTAACCGTCGGAAGTCGTTCTTTTACGCTGGAATGAAATAGAAAATGTTTGGACCTAATACACTGTTTAAGGATGTATATAAGGTCAAATCCGCAGTACATCTATTTATTTTTTAAGGTTAATCTTTATGTCGAAATGTCAAGTGCCGAATCATTCCTTTTATTTTTTATGATGTCTAATGAAAAACTTATGTCATTTTGTATAATAATTTACGATTTTTAATGAAATTGATATGCAACTTGATATATGTGGCCGAGTACAAATTGAGCCAATCAGATAATTTCATTTCTGTCCCGAGAAAATGTGGCAACAATGCTACACCCAGTCATGACAGGCAACTACAGCTTGATCATTCCGAGACCGGCAGTTGAAGCGTGCTACGTTGCCGCATCTACGTGTCCGATATGGTGGACGTATTAAATTGAACAACAGTTTACAGAACGCTAATGAAACGTCAAAAGTTAACCATGAATATCTTCACAACGACATCGGGAACAGTAGTATTTTTTTTCGTGAAAAAATTGAAAAATGTATGAAGTTTCTGAAAATTCTTTTTTTGGCCAAACATTGACTACAATACATATACTTTTTTATCATTTTAGTTTCATTTTGTCAACTTCCGGTACAAATAACACGGAGTTAAATGAGGCTTTAATTCTTAAGTATTTTTTTCAAATCATCGGCTAAGTGCCTTTTTCTTTTTTCCGAACGATGCAGCGTGATAAACTCTATCATATTAGTCATTTTTATGGAAAGTTAGACGACTTGATATATTTTACATACATCCTTAATTGCGAAAACGTAGATGGAAGGCCGAGAATCACAAAAAATAGTAGAGTAATTGAACAAATTATTCTAGAGCTCAAACGTTTCACGAAAAATGAAGATTTGAACAACAACGAGAAAACTTTTTGCGAATTAAACAGCGACACTGAAAAAACTGAAAATATAACTGTGAAGAAGTCGAGGAACGTGATTCCGTTGATTTCGACGTTTACGAATATGCAAATTATGATATTTAATTTCAATATTTAAACATTATTGATATGCACTAATTAATTTTTATTTTTTATAAATAAATATGTTTCGTTTCCAGAATCATGCATTTTTTTATACTTTCTTTTCCCTTTCTGGTATATTGATCTAAATTCATAAAGAAAATATTTTGGTTAATTTATTTATACAGCTCATGTTTATCTTGCATTATATATTTGCATTGACATTTCATGATTAGATCACGCTTGTATTTATTTTCTCTCACTAGTACTGTACACTCGGTTCGTACTGCCCGCGCGTGGTGCAACGTTGACTTATTTCCATGTTCCGCACATTTAACATGGCGGCTGTAGTAACAGTTTTCGCAGCAGATGACCCAAACGACTACTTTTTTTTGAGATTTTTGAACAAATACGACGGTGACATCGAAGTTTTTTTTTCTTTAAATAGTAAAAAAGATAAAGTTTCTAATAATATTTTTTTTAATCTGTACACTTATATTTCACGGGCTTTATTTTCTTATTTTCTTTCAAATTAGGCTACTTCCGCTACGATTAACATGCATTTTAATGGGATTGAAAAAATTAATTTACGTAATAACTATACGGTGAAGTCTAATTATTTTTTTTCTAATCGACGCAGCATCGTTCACTCTACAACATATTTTAAATTTGAAGGTCAAACTTAAATTGTATATTTTGGACATACATCCTTAAGGCCCGGTTTTTCCACCTCCCGGTAAATTTTATCTGACAGTTAAAGGTCTGCTATCCAATGCTAAAACCATCAGGTAAAATTTACCTGGAGGTGGAACAACTGGCCCTAAAGGTCTGCTAACCAATGATACAACCGTCAGGTAAAATTTACCAGAAGGTGGAACAATCGGCCCTAAGGGCCGGTTGTTCCACCTCCAGGTGAATTTTACCTGATAGTTAAAGTCTGCTACCCAGGGCGGGTTATTCCACCTTCTGGTAAATTTTATCTGACGGTGTAGCAGACCTTTAACTATCAGATAAAATTTACCTGGAGGTGGAACAACCGGTCCCCAATGCTACAACCGTCAGGTAAAATTTATCTGTAGGTGGAACAACCGGTCCTAAAAATGTTAAAAATGAGCAATTAAGGTATTCAGCTCGTGATTAATGATCGTGCTGGGGGCTAAAATTATATAAAAATTTTTAAAAAATGTGGCTCAAGATATGTTTCAAATGTCGTAGGGCCAGTTGTTCCACCTCCCGGTAAATTTTACCTGATGGTTTTAGCATTGGATAGTAGACCTTTAAGGACCGTTTTCTCCGATGTGGTTTAAACTCAGTTCAATTTTTTTGATATAGTTTTGACATAGGATGAACTGAGTTTAAACTCCGATTAACGTTGGAGAAAACGGGCGTAAATGTCAGATAAAATTTACCGGGAGGTGGAAAAACCGGGCCGTAGAAACACAAAGCACAGGCGACGAATCGGTCATATAATTCATTCCGTTTGTTTCTCGCGCTTTCATGCGAAATGGACAGCGCTCTCGGGAAAAGAACAGTATTTGAAAAATGGTCAATTTTCTCGAAACCAAAGTGATGTGTGAGAGCTGTCCTGCAATTACCAATGTCTTTTTGATGAAGAAAAACAAACAAATCAATTTTGTATCGTAAATCAATTAAAAAATCTTGTCACCCGCGCATACGCGCTTGATTATTATTTAGCACCTAGCTAGTGTAGAAATTGTCCACTTCGTAATATAAGCGCCGCGCACGGTCCCTATACACAACATGGGTCAGTGTACACACACGAATGCTGTTTTAGCAGCTTAATTTTCACAGGAATAAAAATGTGTGCGATGTTGTATACAACAGTGTGCAATATGAAACACAACAAGTATTCCGCAAATTCAATGTTTTCGTGCCACGCTTTCATTAATTGTATTAATTAACCGGCACGAAAAAAAAACATATTATTGAGTGAGAATTTTGAACTTCCAATATATCATAGAAGTGCCATAAAAAAACTGATCGCTGGAAACAGTAAACAGTTTACCTCTGACGATATCACGATGGTAGTGTGCAAATATTTCCAACAAGGAACATGCCGCTACGGGCAATATTGCAGATTCCAACACGTCACCAATTTTGGTAATTAAATTGGTCCAATCATAGTACAAATATTTTTTTACCATTTTTTCCAACGTTTTTCGTCAAACTGCGAACCTAACCTATATTCAGAAAAATATTGTGATGTTGATCGTTTCGATTTTTTAGGTGCTAATCAGGGCAGTACCAACAAACAATTCGTAGAAGGAAAAAATATTGTGTGAGTATTAAAAAAAAAAAACGAATAGACTGGATATTTTCCTGTATTGACAAAATATTTGGATTTTTTCTAAAATTACATTAGTGAAACTTTGATTGACAAGTAGAATTTTTTTTTAATTAGAAAAAACTATTTTTTTTAGATCGTCTGTTCAAAAAGATTTAGAATCGTGATAAAGTTCAAATTTTTTGTTTAATGTTTGGTTTTTTTTGTTGATGCGAATTTTTCTTTTGAATTAATTAATTTTTATGTTTTATTAGTTTGGGAGTAGCGGAGGAAGTTTTAGCTGCGGAAAGAGGTGGACAATGGCTTCTCTCGTGTTTTGGTCCGTTAAAGGAACAACCCTGTATTCCGGGGATGGACGACGTTTCCCCGGAGGAAGTTCGATGGGAAATGTATCAGGCACAAAAAAATGGCACTGTGGATCAAACGGCAAGATGTTTTGAATATTATCACGTGTTTAAAAATTTTTGTATCAACATTTATACTTGGCGAACTGTAGCAATCAGGAAATGCGTTTAATGGATTCAATTTTTTCTTACAGAAGCTACAGTTTCAACAATTGTGTCAAGCCATGACGGCAAAACGTGAAGCTCTAAAAAATCCTACTCACGAAACTGCAGCTATGTTGGTAAGGAATTTTTTTTTTTCCTTCATTATTAAGTAACAAAATCAAACCATCATAAATTTAATGTTTTTTTTTGCACAGTTGAGATGCAAATACGAATACATATTAAAAATAAATATTGATGTTGGAATTTTTTTTTGTTTCAAGGAAAAATTGCAAAAAACAAACAGAGATGCTGGATTTGGCGGAAAGACGAATTTTGCTCTGTCGACACCACAAATGGGTCAATCGACGAGTGCAAGTCCAAACGTTTTTGGATCAAAATCGTTTGGGGCAACTGGAAATCCATTCGGAGGTGGTTTCAACGTAGCAGGAGGAGCCCAAACATCTTCAATTTTTGGGAGGCCTCAAACGACCAACACCTCAGTATTCGGAGGAAAGCCATCGTTTGGTGGAACTTCAGTGTTTGGTAGCCAAACGAACACGAGTTCAGTATTTGGTAGCAATCAAAGTAACATGCAGAGCTTCGCAACAGCCAGTTCATCAAGTAATTCAGTGTTCGGTGGAGGTACGGGCGGGACAGTGTTCGCACAGCCAACGACTTTTGGAACGACCAGTCAGTCGAACGGGCCTTTTTCGATGTCTCAAAACGCGCAATCAAGCTCTGTTTTCGGAACGACGACAACAGCAACGAACGGTCTTTTCGGAGCGCCGACGTCGTCGTTGTTTGGTGGATCGACGAGTTCACCGAGTATTTTTGGTGCGAACGCAGCCGTGCAACCGGGCAATTCAATATTCGGATCTTCCGCTGGAAATCCAGCGATTTCGACGAGTATAGGCTCAACTTCGATATTCGTACAGCCGAAGAACACAGCGGCGTTTGGTGGAGCTCCAGTTTTCGGGGTGACCGGAGGATTCGGGGCGACTCCTCAAGCAGCTCCGTTTTCGGGATTCGGGGCGGCGCCGTCTTTTGAAAATCCTACTATTCCACCGAATAGTGTTTTCGGTGGAGCGCAGCCAACGACTTTCGGATCGAATGCCCAGACGACCAGCAGCTTCGGGGCTTTAGCAGCTTCTGCCTTTGGCAATGTTGTGGCGACTACGACTGCAGCCCCTTTCGGTGCTTCGCCAGGTCCTTTCGGGACAACTGCAGCAGTATCACCATTCGGAAGAAACGCCGCTTTTGGAGGTTCCATTCCACCTGGAAACGAAACTTTCGGCGGAGCGCTCGCAGCTTGCGGTGACTCCCCTTTTCCTTCCCCGGGCAATCCCCCACCTTTCGGCGCAATTCCTTCGCCACAATCCCAACCTTTTGGAGCTCCTGCTTTCGGAAATACTCCAAGCACTCCTTTCGCCTCGACGACGAGCACCACGACAACGAGCAATCCCTTCGCTCCTCGTTCTCAACAACAAACCAACACGCCTTTCGGCGTAGCACAGACGACCACGTCCTCAGGTGGATCCTTTGGACAATCAAATTTCGGCTCAATCACAACAGCTTTGATAATCGACGAGGCCACTTATACGATGGAGGGTAAATTGACCGATGACGAAAAAAACTCTTACCTCGCTGATCAATTTATCCTCGGTAAAATTCCTATCAAACCGCCGACTATCGATTTACGATGAATTTCAGTTTTTATCTTTATTATTTTCTTTGTTAAAAATGACTGCGCTGTGATATCGTACCTTATGCGCATAAATGGGCGCGATTGTAATAAGGAACCATTCGAGTATATTTTAAACAAAATAACTGAATATTTCCTTCGAATACTTCGTAATAGTTTATATAGGAATAATTGTGTTTGGAATTCCATTACAATCCATGCTCATTCAAGCGTTTTCTACTCTAGGCAAGAAATGTTTGTATTTTTTCTTTGTTGATTAATAGTTTTTATTTTTTTTCTCTGTGAGATTTAATTATTCCCTTTTTTTGTGTCTACTACAATTGCAATAAGAACATTTGTTTGTTGGCAGTCACAGTTGCAACTTTAATATATAATATATTTTTTTTTTGCATCTCAATACGAGCTCGTTATTCACAAGACCTTTTCTTTTACGTTGGAGCATCAAGTTATTTCGTGTGAGGTCTCGCTTTAGCTTTCTCACGAGCACAGTGAGCGTGGCTGTGAGCCCTCAGAGTATTGAACACTTTGTTGTTGAGTTTAGCGTCAAAACCTCCCGTATCACCCGTTTGTATACCCGGCGGAAATTCTAAAACTCTGCAAGCGTTTATTCTCGATGACATTAGCATATCGTGTTTCGTTACGATTTCCGAACCTTCTCCCATTTTTTTATAACCACAACGCTTTATATCCGCATACTCTTTTTCGACGCTCTGCAATTGAAATAACAAATAGTATTATTTACATGACCAAATATATATTATCGTACAAAATGATGGATTTAGATAAGTCCGTAACTCACGACAAATCTGTCCAAATCTTTTTCCTCGTCATTGTTCGTTTCCTTTTCTTCAAAATGTTCCGTTGGCCCGGCTCGGTAATTTGAGTACGAAATATTAACTGGAATTTGACAGTATTTCGTGAAATATTTATTTAATAATTCTGATCGAGTTTGGAGCGTTTCTTATTTTTTTCAAACGGAGGTCTAATTCTCCTATGCAAAATGAACCCGCGTAAACCCCAATTCAAGCGATTGGAACCGAGAAAATTGACTGAGGAGGTCAAAAAACGTTTTTTTTTTCACTTTTTTTTTAATTAAATATTACCGTAATAAAGACGAAAAAAAAATTTAAACTTAGTACGATATCCCTGAGATATAATTTTTGAAAAACCGAATCGTAGATTTTTGGGATTTTTCGAAAATTGCAATTACTTAATACAATGAATCTGAAAAAAATGTAGGATTTTTTCAGCCATTTTTGGCTTTGAAAATAAAGACGAAGATTAGATTTTTGGTGCTGACTTCGATTCACGATTCTTTAGGTCACAAGTCAAAATTCATTGAGTTTATATTTTTTCAAAAAGCTAAAAATGAAGCACCATTCGCAATTTCATTGAATCACTGTAATGGAAAACAATAACAAAAATTTCTGTAGATTTCATTGATACAAAATTTACCTTTCGAAGCTCCATTAAATTTTTCTTCTGTTCTCTTCAACATTAAATCATATTCCCGATTGTACTGATTTTGAAGTAATTGTGCAATCACAGCGTCGCTGTCAGTACCGTCTAAAGGACAATCTTCGCATTGCTCTGGAATGTCTTGCTCCGATTGTGGTTTTGCATATTTGTTAAATTCCCTAGAGATAATGATTATTTAGTGAACACTCATTTTGTGCGTAGTTTCGTTGAGTTTTTTTATTTATTGTTGCCATTAATCATTTTTTAATGAAAAAAAAATCATGAGTTTACCTTTCTTGCTGACTTTTGACCAATTCTTCAGCCTCAATTTCTTCAAAACTGACATTTTCATTGCTTGTTTGTATTTTAGCCCATGGGGATGCCATTTTTTAAATAAATATTTTAATTCTATTTCCTACCTGTAACCATAATTCAAAGTACATTTATTTTCCTTGTGATTTAAGATTGTGCAACTTAGGCTACGTTCGGGGAGTCACTATTTGCGCTAAAAATGCAACCTATAGTAATACTATTTAATGGTAGCGTTAGCGTTTGTAGCGCAAATAGCAACTCCCCAAACACGCCTATAGAAATCAAATATGATATTGAAGGTTTAAGGGTGGGTTGTTTCAACCTCTAGGTAAGCCTATCTGGTAGTTAAAGGTCTGCAAGTCAATGCTTTTAACCACCAGATTAGCTACCTAGAAGTTGGAAAAATCCGCCCTAAATGGGATATAAAAAATGGAGGTTGACAGCTAACAGACCTTTTTCTTTATTGTTAAAATAATCGTGCAATAAATTGAAGAAGTAATTTTTAAATATACTGCAATATGCGACTAATTGAACAAATCAAACATTTTGTTTTTATTATGAAATCAAAACGTGACAATGATATAGTTTATCAGAATTTTGATAGAATTGCATACTCACGAGGAAAACTCGATAAGACGAGATTCGAGTGATTATTAACCAAAATAAAGGAGAAACAATATAAATTTTCGTTGAAATTCGTTCGAAATAATAATAACCCAAACACCTACGACGATTGTAATAAAAATTAATCTGACGGGAAAATAAAAAATACAATGTCAACGAAGATGGATCCTCATAGAAGTGTACTTCTTACGGACCGCTTAACGCCAGATTTTTAATGCCCTTTACGGCCGACGAATGACGCTACTATCGACTGATTGTGACGAATCCCGATTCGTTACTCGTTATCGCCGAGTGAGGCAGCATTGCGCAATTCTTTACTATAGGCAAAGATCCCAACGTTACCATCAATATTTGAATATATATAAAAACTGAGAGATTCGAAAGAACGTGTCGACTTTATCGTAATAAGGAAACGTTTATAACTGTTTAACGTTAACCATTATTATGTGTATATGAATATATATAAATATATATATGTGTATTTGTGTGTATATGTTCCGCATGGATTTTATATCTAAAGGCACTCGATTTGCTAATAATATAAGATAATTTTATATTGCTTTCGTCCTGTGGGTTTTCCGATAGAAGGAGAAGACACTGCTAATAATAATGTATATAAAAGTTTTCGCATTTTAATATTGCTCATTAGAGTTATTCGCGGATTTCAAGGGAGCTATTTGTTCACAAATATTTGTAAAGATTTTATTTTCTTATTAATTTCTTTCAAGCGTCGCCCGAGTTTTTCTCAGATTCAATTCACGAGTTCGTTACTTTTTATAAAGCGGTTTTACGACTGGGCCTTTTCAAGTGGTACCGCATGGGCCGCAGGTCTGTCGAGCGGGGAAAGGAAAAAACCTAGAAAAAGGTTAAAAGAAGGAACTTGTGTATGCCATGAGCTTCTTTGGCGCGGACAATCAAAAAGAAACGAGCGTGAAAGGATGAAAGTAGTGGGAGAGAGATGTGGAGTGCGTGAGTGCGGGTATGCAAGCGTGGGAGAGCGAGAGAGAAAGAAGTAGCTAACAAAGCTAAAGGGAAGGAGGTCTTGGAGATGGACTTTGGGGGCGACGCTCTGGAAGCGCGTCACGTCTACCATTAGAGCATGGCCGGCACTTGAGTGAACAAGTCGATGAATAATCATTTTTGGCACTTGGCAAAATAAGCACTTTGATCTCTCGCGATATAATTTCACGAATATCGTTTCCAAATTTGTAAATTTGTATTAGAATATTAATCGAGTATTAATAATATAGTTGACGAGGAGTTTATTCAGTTTAATTGTTGTGTTTTATTTTATTAATTAATATATCCTAATTCACATTTGAAGTTATTTACGCGAGGTGGACTTTAGTCCTTTACGATTCGGGCCCACCTCCTTGAAAGTCGAGGACATCGTCGGGGCGAATTCGAATTCCGTTTCAAAGTTCACGGCGAAAGCTCCGGCGAATCTTCATATTCTCCCCGACTCACACGGAGTGGGGAACGTTATAGAGTGAGCTCGGAGGAAAACTCAGGTTCATGAGTTCAAATCCCGAAGGTGGTTAAAATTTTTTTTTTCTTTACTGCATTGAAATAAAAATATCCGCACGAATATTTTGACGTAACGTTATCAGTTTTAAAAAAATAATACATTTATTTCAGTCAATAGCCATTAACAAAAAAATTAACCGATTGTTCGGAAATACTGTAAATATTTTTAAAAGTGAAATAAATGATAAAAATTGGACATGATAAAAAAAGTCGATACTTCACAAGATTTTATTATTTTTGATTGCCAAAATTTATACTTCGTTGGAAAATACAATCGATTACCTGAAAAGTTATTCCGGAATGCGTGGATAGATAGATGATTGCATTTAATCACCATCAGTTTTTAAGGACTTGAATATTTTTCCATTAAAGTGTCCACAGATACGCGATATAAACCGCGAACAAAAAAAAACAAATAAAGCTTGCTGTATGAAAAAAGTACATTAGAACAAAAAGAAATTAGAAATTTTTAAAAAGTGATTTTTTATCTGAAGCTCTTAATCTTGTATTTTCAAGAAAAAAATAGTTTTTCACTCTAAACCTAAATGTGGTTTATTATATAATATATATAATATATCCGGTTTATTATATAATATGTATAAAATATTTATATATGCGAATATATAATTATATCTATAGATATATATATGCCAAAGCCTCCGTGAAACTAAAATTTAAGGTAAGCAAAAAATAATTTGAGAAAAATCGGCTGACTTCACATAAAATGTTTTTTCAATATTTTTATAATGAACAAACATCCGACAAACTTTTTAATTATAAAATTAGTATCCGACAAACGATCACGCTTCGATTAGGCTTTAGAAAATGTGTAATATCTTACAATTTGAGAAAAATCGGCTAATTTCACATAAAATATTTTTTTAAATATTTTTCTAATGAATAAACATCCGACAAACTTTTTAATTACGAAACTCGTGTCCGACAAACGATTGCGCTTTGATTAGGCGTTTGAAAATTTATGATATCTCAAAATTGAAAAAAAATCGGATGGATTTTTGTTTTTAATTTTTCTATTTAACTAATTTCCGACAAACGTCGATTTTGATCCGACAATCACCGACAAGAACCCGACAAACGATTGACATAAACAAAAATTTAGAAATCCAAAATCAGTCGGCCAAATTCACAGAGGTGTTTTTTAAGGACCATACGGACTGCAGGCTTTACACTTCTATGAGGATCCATCTTCGTTGACAACAGGGAGACTAGAGAGAAGGAGTGAACACAGCATAGGCCAATTTGTAGTTTCAGTGTGCCCAACAAGGAGACTAGAGAGAAGGAGTGAACACACCGTACTTAAGAAGTGTTCCCAAAAATTGGTAGAAAATGAGAGGCGCTGCGATTGCAAAGTACAAGGTCAGTTTCACGTCGCTGAGGATTATTATTACTATATATATTAGTACTTTCGGTCACGAACGCTGCAGTGGCAAAACCAGAAACTATAGCATCAACGTGTTTTGGGCACACTGGAACTACAAATTGGCCTATGCTGTGTTCACTCCTTCTCTCTATTCTCCCTGGTGCCCAAAATTTATTTTATATATAAAAGTCCATCACGTGTTTTACTAGTACTGGCAGTCGATAAAAATTGTTCGAGTCAAATTTTGAAATTTTGGAAATGTTTTTCGATCAATTTTTTTGAAAATGATTTACGATCTTTTTTGAAAAAGTTCGATATTAATCTGATGATACAATTTATTGTTAAATGAAAATTGATTTTTTTGTCAGATTTCAAAGAAACGATATATGGAATTTCGGTTCGCACGATTAATAAAATTCCAACTCTGCTTTTTTTCCCTTCATTCCTGATTTTTCACAAACATTTATATAATCGTCATTTATAATCTGTTACGAAAATTCGATATAAGATATTCCGATGAGGATCAGGATGTTCAGCTGGATGTATCGATTTCACCTAGGTAAATCTGTTTGTCACTTGAGCCTGAGCAAACTGTAATATTAGAAACAAAACACACAATTGAAAAAAATTCTCGTATCATAAAAATACAATATGTAAGTACAAATCTAACTCGTTTTTTTTCTAATTTCTCACCAATCGGTTCCTTTGGGTGAAAATCAACGTCATTGACGGATCCATTGTGTCCCGGCAATTTGTAAAGAATTTTTCGCGTGGTCGTGTCCCATATATAGTGAAAACGATCAGAAGAACCTGAAGAAACTTTACTTCCGTCCGGAGACCAGGCGCATCTCAAAAGATTCTGAAGTTTGAATCAAATTATTATTAATTTGATTTGATTATCAAAAAAACAAAAAATTCGGTCGACACTAGAATTCTAGAAATGGAAAATCCCATTTAAACCTTTTCGAAATTGTGTTGATGTCCAGAAAGAATTTTAACGCATCTTTCGTATGGTGCGAAAGGCCTGACGTCCCATATCCTTAGGGTATTGTCCATTGCATTTGAGAGAATATAAGAGCCATCAGGGCTGAGACTGAGACCCGTAACTGTGTCGGAATGTCCTTTCAATTTGTACAAAACAGCATTCTTTCTGAGATCCCATACTTTTATGTCATTGTCGATTCCACCGCTTATTACTTGTTCCGCTGTGTCATTGAAAGTTGTCGATGTCACCTGTAATAGATTAAATTGTGTTAATTGAGTTATATCGTGATGAAATATTTCAATGAATATTCATCAGTCGATCGAAAACAAAAAAGAATTATTTTTTTTATTCTGTATTGAACAATTGATTAATTTGATTCAATATAGTAAAACAATTTGTGTGTAAAAAATTTCAATTAACACAAATTATTCAAAAATGTATACCGAAAATAAAAAAACTTGATTTTTGTTTGTGGGATACGAAAATATCGAAAATTTGAAATAAAAATTAACAAGTTATTTTTCATAATTCTTGACATAATACAATTTTTGTTCTTTTTTTTATTAAACTTAATTTGCATATGAAGATTATAATTATTTACCTGGTAAGTATTATTCAACGTGTAACATTGTCCCCTTTTTCTTGGATCCCACACTCTGATTGTACTATCGTCACCACCGGAGCAAAGCAATGTCGGTCCTCTTCTGGCTCCAGATACAGAATTTACAAAAGATGTGTGACCTCTCAGTTTTTTTATTCTGGTTCCTGCTGCAAGGTCCCAGAGACCCAATGTAGTGTCTGTGCTGGCCGTGTACAAATTAGCGCCATCCGGACTGAAATGCATCTCCATTACGGAGCCACTGTGTCCAGACATGGCAGAGATGTTTTCACATTCTCCGTACACGTTCCATATGACTGGGAAAAAAACGAATTTTAATTAATTATGCAAGCCAATAAATTCAGAACCAAATAATACTGTCGAAATTTTTTTTTTTTACTATAATTCTCTTAGTCAAGTATTTTTACTTGTTTGACTTTAATGATTGCATGCAAATTTACTCATTTTTTTCTATTTAACTGCGAAAATTCTTGTTTTTGGATATAAAAAAAAAGTTTCTAGGCAAAAAAACTTGAATCTTTTCTCTCGAAGCAATAGTAATAAGACGCAACTGTGCATTACGTAGACACAAACATCACGTTGATTGTGTTATCAAATACTCAGAAAAACATGACATGGGGATTAATTGTTTTTTTATTGTTGAATTTTTGTTAATACTACAACCCTAAACATTGTTGAAAACAACGTTAAGGCTTTAGAGTTAATACTTACAAATTTGTCTGTCGAAGCCCGTTGAAGCGAGATATTGACCCTCTGGATGAAATTCAAGGGAAAAAATGTCACCTCCATGGCCCTCAAGTAGCATTATCGGAGCCATTAAGGACGACGTCCTTGGTGGACCCTTAAATAAGAAAATAGATTTTTTTTCTATCGATTTTTTATTTGTTGTTAGTAGTAGTATTGTTTACAATGTAAAAATCGCGGAAATTTAATTTGACAAGGAGATAAACATTCGTTGTAGGTTAACTTACACTTTGAACAACGGCTTTTTCTCTGCTGCTGAAAACCACCTCATTTTTGGTTCTCTTCGAAGCGGGAACAAGAGCAAGAATATCATCGCCCTTCCTTTTATCCAAAGCAGGCATTTTTTTAAAGTTTAAAACACTGTCAACAAATAGTCTCGGCAACAAATTCGCGAGAACGAGTCAGATCATCATCTGTGTTGTGCTGTCAACATAATAATGCAACGAAAATTTACAGTACATCGGTTGGCAGCATTGCAACACGAACCTCGAAGCATTCGCCGGTTGGCTGTCACAAATTGTTTACGTTACAAAATCCGTTCGTTTCAAATATAATGTAATGCGTCCATTTTCGCGAAACTGGGATTATTTTTATTGTTTTTAATTGATTTAATTGGGGGTTTAGAAAACAATTTAAAGCAATGGTGCGTCCTATGGCACTCAAAGGATTGTACGATCTCGAAAAAACTATCGGATGTGGTGGTTTCGCGAAAGTTAAACTCGCGATACATGTCGCGACCGGTGAAAAAGTTGCGGTTAAGATTATGGAAAAATCAGCATTGGGAGTGAGTTTTAAATAAAAAATAAATTGTTTTTCTATTTTTTAATATTTAAAAACATCAATTTATTTTTTTTCATTTTCCTAGCTTAACTTTTATCAATATTTCGACAAGTATTTCATAATCTTGATGTTACCATGATCGTATTTTCATTTTGAAAGTAGAACAATTGGGTTTTACATTTTAGGATGATTTGCCACGAGTGAAACTCGAGATCGAAGCTTTGAAAACTTTGTCTCATCAACACATATGTAAATTGTATCAAGTAGTCGAAACTGCGACTCATTATTTCATGATTATCGAACACTGTTCCGGTGGTGAACTTTTCGATCATATTGGTTAGTATTTAATTCAGTTTTCATTATTTTTTATATAAACAGTCATTTTTGAGTTCTACTGTACTAAAATATTGGATTTTTTCTTTACAGTTGATAAAAATAGGCTTTCCGAATCCGAGTCACGTAAATTTTTCCGACAAATCGTTTCCGCAGTTGCTTATCTTCACAGTCTAGGATACGCGCACAGAGATCTCAAACCAGTAAGTTTTAATTGCAAGCAGCAAAAAAAAGATTCCTTATTTTTAAATTTCTTTTTTATTCAACAAAATGTTTTGTTTTTGTTTTGGTCAATATTTTGTATTCTTTCTACTGTTTAGGGAAATTAGTTCATTCATAATGTCAATTGTTTTTAGGAAATCCTTCTGCCATGTATAATTTCTGTTACTTAGGATTCCTATTGTAGATGAAGAAAAATTTTTTTGTTTATGGTTTTTATCAAAAGTAAATATTTTTAGTCCACAATTATTTTTCTACTGAGGATTTTCTATTAAATTGATTAATTTTTTTGAAAATTTTCTGTTCATTATTACTTTCATTTAGAAAGAGCAAATTTCCTTTCATTATTTTTTATTTTGTATCGATATGTTTTGATTTATTATTTTCATTTATTAGGAAAATGTTTTGCTGGATAGAGATCAAAATCTCAAACTCATAGACTTTGGTTTATGTGCAAAGCCTAAAGGTGGTATGCAAGCACATCTTTATACTTCCTGTGGTTCACCGACTTACGCTGCTCCAGAATTGATATTGGGCAAGAAATATTTGGGTAATTGTCTAAACAATATTTTTTCAAAGGACTAGATCAAACTTTAGATTTTTCAGTCACCAGCTTTTTTTTAGCTTGCTGAAATGATCATTTCAAAAATTTTAATTTCTCAACTTGTATCCTTAGTTTAAAGTAGTTAAAAAAATTCCTTGAATTACATTTTTTTTTGAGACGTTAATAACGGAATTAAAATTGATTATGATTTTTTTTTTTTAACAGGTTCGGAAGTAGATATATGGAGTATGGGAGTCCTTCTTTACGCTCTTCTCTGTGGATTCCTTCCGTTTGACGACAGTAACATAGAAAACTTGTACAGAAAAATACTTGTGAGTGCAAAGAATATAATTTAGTCAAAAAAATTCGTTTCTTCTTCTGCAAACTAATAGATTATTTTTAGAGTGGAAAATACGACGAACCTAGCTGGCTGTCAAGCAACAGCAAAAGAATCATTCGTGCAATGTTACAAACTGATCCAAAGAAAAGAATTACGATTGGGGAATTGTGCATCCATCCGTGGATCACATCAGGATTTCTAAATCCTGTTACTTTTGTAAAAAAGATAAATGTAAGAATATTTCAATAATTACAATAATTTTAATTAATATAAATTTGTTAACTGAATAATTTCTTAAAAAAATATGAAATTTTTGGGGAAAGCCCCATTTCTGTATATTTACCATTGATTTAATATTGCACAAACTTATTATCATTGTTATTACATTTCATTATATTTAATTACAGTTCGAAAGAGATGACGAAGTATTGAGCACTATGGCAGCAATATGCGGCGAGCAAAACGAGGATATTTGGAGGACACTGATGAAAAGCGCTCGAACTGATTACAGAACAGCCACGTACTTGTTGCTGCTGGACAGAAAAATAAAAGGCTTGTCTCTAAAAATAACATCTTCATCAAAGTCACATATGAAACAAATCGTGGTAAGTTCTGTTTCATTTTTTCTTCGTTCATATTCCACTTTTTAATTAATCTTGAAAAATTTGTTTTTTCCTTTTTCAGTACGAAAGGGGTATCAATACTATTATAACGGCGCTCGATCAATCTCCGAGAAACAAAGTATTGGGACGATCACCGATAAATGAAAGGACGTACAATATACTGTCAACAACACCGGAAACTGGTAAAATTTTATTTGCATTTTCAAATTATGTTATTTTTTGTTTCTTTTGAGAAATAAATCGAAATTCTTCTTTGATTTGTTGGAAAAAAGTTTCCTTCGAGTTGATTTTTCGAATTGGTTTCAGTGGACAAAATTCACGGAGACAATTTCACGGAGCCGAACATACCGGGACGCAAGAGATTGCGCAGTCGCGATCCCGACGATCCATCTTCACCGGGTAAGTTTTATACGATTATGTAATTAAAGTTACATCTAATGCCGTAGCGTCCTTGTTGCACTCTAATTACCTAAAGTAGCCAACCAACTTAATTAGAAACTTTTTAACGGTAAATCGAGTAAAACGGAGATGACTCGTCGCCATCAAACTCAGCTTTGTAATTATCGCGGTGATAAGATTAGAAACTTTTTAACAAACCTAATTTCGGGACTTGTTTCGACTATTTTTCCTTCTGATGAATTGCTCGAATTTTTTACAATTCTAAAAATAATAGCGAAATTGTTCAAAAAAATGGATTTCTAAATCGAAATTCGATATTAAAAAAAAACCAACTGAAAACAATTTTCGTATTTTTAATTTTGTTTTATAAAATTGACGTTCTTCAAATTTTGAGAAATAATTCGAGGCTTTTGTCCGCAGTACCGACGAAAAAGACAACGGAAAAAAACAGACAACCCGGAACTCCTACAATGAGAGAAGGGACGCCTGCAAAGTACGAATCGAATTAAAAAAAATAAATATTGTTTCATTTCCCAACAACCAATTTCGAAAATTATCGCTTTTTGTTATTTTTTACTCAGAGGATCGCAAATTTCAACTCCGGGTAGCGCCAGAAAAGTGATGATGGGTCTCGAGCGTGGATTGAATCGTGTAAGATGTGTTTTGACACCGAAGCGTCGCACGAAGAACGAAGAGAACGACAGTGATCAGCCGAACATGCTTTCGGGCAAGGTACGTTCATATTCGATGATTTAGACTCGCGAGCATCTTTTATTCACATTTTTTTTCGTCTCTCTCTCCTTATTTACTTTCGCAACATGTAGAAAATACCCGATTATTAATTTAATTGTTCAGGGACTCTGCAACGTCTCGTCAACGTCCAGTGACTGTCCGGAATACGTTCTTTTGCAACTTCGACGTGCGCTTCATCGCAAAGGAATAATATGCCGTAGGAAGGGGTAATATTTTCTTGTACTATGGAGAAAAAACGAAAAAGTCGAAAAAAAAATATAATAACGATAAATTTCATTTCGTCTAAAAATGAGAAATTTGAATATTGACTTTTTATTTTACTCACGATTGGACCTGTCTTACGGCAGTTCTATTTTCGAAATTTTGACAAACTTTTCGTCTACTTTTCAATCAAAAATAACGTAAAACTTTTCTAATTTTCCAATATTCCGAAAAATTCGTTTATGTTTTAAAAAATCTAGGAATATTCTTTGAGATTATGGAATACCCTCGAATAAACTGGAATTCAGCTATGTCTTCATTATTTTTCTAGAAATTTTACGAATTAATCAATCTGGAAAGTTCGACTATTT
The DNA here is from genome assembly GCA_963989365.1 of Rhimphoctona megacephalus. NCBI lineage: Eukaryota > Metazoa > Arthropoda > Insecta > Hymenoptera > Ichneumonidae > Rhimphoctona > Rhimphoctona megacephalus. The sequence goes on from OZ022417.1 coordinate 16,039,735, forward strand.
TTTAGAAAATTCATTTATTTCTGAAATAAATCTGTGGGAAAATTCCTCTAATTTTCGGAATAGATCTTCAAGTAATCTAGAGTTTGCCTATAAACATCTTTTCCTGTTTTAGATGCTTTGAAAATAATTTAGAAAATTTCTAGAGATTCTTCAATTTGATCTCCAACGTTTTTGAATTATTGCATTTTTTATTTTTCGTAAATTTTTAGAAACTTATCATTTCTAAACATCCATTTCAAACGATATTATTTAAGCAAGAATTAATATTATTCAGAGAAAATGAAATAATACGAGAAAAAAACAATAACGCCAAATATTAGTCACACAAAAATACGAAATTTGGAAATTGACTTCTCATTTCGTTATTTGGATTTTTATGAACGTCTTTTTTTTTCATCATGGAAAAATAACAAACCGAACAATTTTCAGGTTCGTTCTCCAGGGTGAAACGGAATTTCTGGACATGGAGAATATCAAAGAGTGTACGAAGCCGTTTACCTCGAGAAAAGCTTGCTCCTTCGAGCTGGAAGTTTGCCTACTCGAGGGAATATCAGACGTTAAACCAATGGTCGGTATACGTCGTAAAAGATTAAAGGGTGATGCATGGGTTTACAAACGCGTGTGCGAGGAAGTTTTAGCGCTTACGGCCGAGGCGGTGCCCACGGAAAACGAGCAAAATGCCGAATCCAAATGTCTCATTTGATCGCGATTTATAAAAAACAAACAATTTTTACCGGCCGGTAAACCGTGATTTTTTTTTCGCTTCTGAACGCTTCGCAAGATTTTTGGTAAATCGGGAAACCGTCGTCGCGTTTGGAAAGCAGCAATAAGGCAGTATTTATCAATCAGCTACAAATTAAACAAAAAAAAAGAAATACTTTCTTAGTCTTTACGTCGTGGGTCAGGGATTTTTTATATTCTTTCGTTTTTCACGCTAATATTAGTTTTGTATTTCTTGTTTTTTTGTATCGAGCTTTTAGGTGCAACTATGGCCTCGATGTTTCTCGCTGAAATTGTGATCTTTCGAGACAAATAATCGTTTTCACTCGTACGAAAATTCATAAATCATGAAATAATTTATAGTTCGTGATCGACGTTACGTTACAACGTACTGGCCGTAGTTTCTTTTTTTAGGCGATTATTTTTCGCGCTATAATCATAGAATTTAAAAGCAACATTCCATATCATTGTAAATCGCGTTTCTTGGATATAGAGATAACATTTTTTTTTTATAAGAGTAATTGGAACGTGAATTTTTCCAGAAAGTATTAATCATCTAAGTTTTGCGAGCTTAAAACAATCGCGAACTAAAAATTTCACTCGAAAAGTGTTGATTTGACAAAAAATGGTGTTTATACACTCATAAAATGGAATATTCTTCGCAGTGTCGTTGGTCCTTGTGCATCGTTGACAAATGTGAAATATATGTATAAAATTTAATTGTAAAACAAGGGAATGGGGTCCTAAAAATAAAATTCAAGATTTTTCAAAGCTTCTCGATCGAATGCTGCGATTTATCGTTCCATTTGTCTCGTAAATAAGAGGGTTGTAAATAAAATCGTCGTATATCACGTGGAATCTGGACAAAGATGATTTTCTCGTCGATGCCCAGTACTTGGAAAAGGGTTTTGAAATTCTTCTTGGCAACAAAGAGCCACTTTATCGCCAAAGAATTTGAGACTAAAAGAAATAAAGAGAGAAAGCAAAAAAAAAATCCCGAAAAAAATGAAAGGGAAATTGACCTCAGTTTCGCGAATACGCGGCACGAAGAAGGCACTTTTTAAGGGCATATATTTGTATGGAAAAATGTACGTTTCTCTAGTTTATATTATACGAGATATAAAGACATCGAGCGGCTCGTTTGAACGAGACGAGCTATCGAAACTCAAGGGCTTAGTGATGTTTAACTGGGGCTTCTATTTCCAAGTTGTACATGAAGAGATATCGAACAGCAGCTCGAAGAGCAGGTCGAAGAGTTATAAAATCACCACAAATCGATCAGGCCAAAGTGGAGGCCGCCGGTACTACTACCATTTTAACTTTTATGGTCAAGCACAACGACCAGCCCTCTTTTATCTCTTCCGCACGATGATCCGTGATCTTCGCGCGATATTTCTCTCTCTCTCTCTCTCTCTCTCTCTCTCTTTCTCCTCGTCTTCTTATTGCCTCCTTTTTCTTTCACTATATGGCCAGTTTAGGAATATATGCCAAGATCCTTTTTGCGGTATGCAAGGTCTTGCACACAACTATTCTGCTCGATTTTCCATTTCTTTTTTATTTTTACTTTTGTTTTTATTTATCAGTCCTCCCCTGTACAAAAAGAAACGACCAGCATGAGACAAAGAGCTGTGGCACGATCTCTTGGATCTTTTCAAACTTCCATTCATTTTTGTCAATCAAAAATTCAATCATAAATTTTGCTATTTTCTTTATTTTTCTCGAAAATACTGTGGTTTCAAATATTTTTCTTAGTTTTTCTTTATTTATTACTTGTCGCGGAAAATTTTGATCAAAAATATTAATAGCAAATTTACAATATTAATTTATATATTTCGTATCATTTTGTTTTCCTCATTTGTGCGAAACATTACTCTCGTCTTTAATATCCGAAAATCGAAAAAAAATTAAATAAGATCAGAAGTCCAACGAATTTTTTTTACAATTTGGATAAATTGACAAAATCAATAAAAATATTTTTTCTTATCCATCAATTGTTGATGTGACATTTTTAAAAAAAGAAAAGTATTTAAAAAATTTATACAATATTTACAAAAATATTTCGTTCCAAACTATTTTTACAATATTTTATTCCTAATTTGTTTGCCCGCAGTATTATTCTCACATTTGGGATAAAAAAATGAGAAACATCAAATGAATCGAAAGACCAAATCAATTTTTCTAGCAATTGTAATGAATATGAAGAAAATTTTAGCTACGAATCGAATTCGACGATATTTAATTAAATATTGCGCAAATATCCACGCATTCTTATGGCTAATATCATAAATTATAACTTCGGGAATGTAGGAATATACGAATTGTTTTGTCACTATTCTAAAACGTCGTACCATTAAACATCTGTATATAAAAATATACAAACATTAATATCGATGTATTGCGGTCTTCGTTGCACACAGAATCGACCGTGTATGCCTATATTTGTGAAAATATACATGTATGTGCACGATGGCAGCGGTCCTACACATGCCAATTACCGTCTGGCGAGTAGTTAATTAAGCATTGGGGCAATGAGCCCCGGCGATGGAGTTTCTGCGATAATGATTAACCGAGACCGTAATTGAGTGAGTGTGTAAGTTAAGAATAAGGCAGAGTGCAGCAAACTCGATAGTAATATGCAAGCGTACAATCATAATAAGAGAAAAATATAAAAGGGGTTTTGGGGAGGGTGGGGGATTGTATAGAGTGATGCTTGTGGCAGAGGAGATTAACGCTCACGTCAGTAGGAACCGCGAGTATATATGGGGCATTCCATGACAAACTAAATAATAAAAAAGTATAATTCAGAATTGATAACTAATAATTATTGGTTTACACGTGGTAAAAAATGAGAAAAAAATAGAACGTATGGATATGACAAGCTGTGAATTTTTTGAGAAATGCAAAAATATGTCTAAAAAAATGGTGATTTTTTTCAAACAAATGAAAACGGTTCAAGTTTTTATAAAAATATATTTTTGGATTAAAACTAAAAAAAAAACGTGAAATTGACTTTTGACAATTTTTTTGTATTTTTTTATGAAACTACAATTCAAGACGAAAAAAATGACCTTCTATTTTATTTTGATATCTCTGTTGTTGAAACAGCTATGACCGTTTAAAAAAATTTCATGCGAAATATTGAAAATTTCATTATTTTTAAACGGGTAGATATAAAAATCTAAAAAAAATCCTAGAAACTCCTTTCAGTAGTTACTTGGAAATAAAAAAAATTCGACAAAATCGAAAATGGTCGGGGTCAGGGACTGGTCGGATTGGCATGGAATGCCCCATATGCATAAAAACACGTAATAACACACATTTTTTAAAATTCATTCTTACAATTCCTTCGCTAGAAATTATTGCTTATATATAACTCACAGCTTTTGTTAACAAATTTCGTTGATTTTTCGTATCATGAGAATGTAGTCTTGATAATTGATTCAATCGAAAATAATCAAAATTTGATAAAAAAATAGTGATTAGAATAAGTGGATTAAATCGCAGAATTATTTATATTTGTTCAAGTTTTACGTATGTGCTTTTTAAAAACTTTTCAAAATAAAATCAATAGATCAATTGGGAAGTTGTGGAAAGTGAATTAGATTTTTTTTTTTTTTATAAGAACTTAAACTCTGAACAGTCTTTGCTCAAATTTGACTTACGTTTCTTTCAAAAACTTTTTAAATGGATTGAATAATCGAGTTCAAACCGGGAAGTAATGTTGAAAAAATAATTTCAATTGTTTCGGGTTATTAATTTGTGTATACGTGTCGACGTGGTAAATTTAGTCAAGTTTCTTGTAAATCATGAGGAGCCGAGTTATGGGAACTCAATTTTACTGAATTATTTTTCCATTGTCGATATTTGCACACATATAAACATATAAATTTATCTAAAGGTTCAGTGATAGTGTATTTAGTCAAGTTTCGAAATTTCTGATTGGTTCATACGCAGGAAAGAAAAGTTAAAGAAATACATTTTTTCAATCCTTTTTATTTTTTTAATCTGTCAGCGGTCGCGCTATGAGACTTTTTCACACTTCTATTAAAACGATGATTTGTCGAAAATTTCAAATTGTATAAGGATTTGAAATTTTTTCTAACTACTTTAAATTGATTTTTCTGTATGATGAAAAAGTTAGAAAATGTTTAAATAACATTTATTTTTATTATTTTATTTCATTTAATTTTTTTTTTAGTATCAATTATCGTTGTTCTTATTGTTTTCAAGAAATAAAAATGTTTGAAAGTCATAATTACTGTTCCGAAATAATTTGTAATGCATTGTACATAGACGGAGAAAAAATTCCAGGACAAATTACCGTGTTAACATATTTTCGTCGGGCTATGTTAAACAAAACGATAAAAATGGTTATGTTGTATTCTTTACCGATAGCCTACAGTAATTTTTCATTATGGAAACTCGATAATTCACAAGAAGTAAATATTACAGTGCGTTAGAGTGAAAATACGTTTTTGAATTCTCAATTTTTACTGAACAGCACATTAAAACGCTCGAGAACTTCTATGATGACAATTCCATTTCGTATTCATAAAGATTTACAAAGAAATTTAGTAATTTTTCATCAGTGCGAGTTAAAAAAGTTTAGAGTCCAAATTCTCCTTGAGCCACTGAGCCTTTGCATATTACCTAAACCCAATCCGTTATAAATCCGAGTCCGTTTTTACGGCACAGTAAAAATTAACAGATTTTTTATTCACATTTTTACCATGTTTCTCTGTAAAATAAAGTGAGATGTGCGACACAGTCCGACGAAAATATGTAACAGAGCAATTCTGATAAATATTTTTCTTAAGGGCTAAAACCACTGTAACGGCCTCAATAAATGCCTTTTTTCGACAATTTTTTTCGGGTGGAAGGAAAGGTAAAAGAATAATAATATTCGGGGGAGTTATCAAGCATATATTTAACTGTACAACAAAAAATTATGATTGAAAAATATTTAAAAATGGCGACACCAGAGCCGCGAGGCATTCCGCGAGGCTTGTTAAATTCGAGGCGCTCTGCGGCACGCAGTGTAACTGGTGCAATTGTTGATCTGGAATAAAAATAAAAAAAACGCTTAATCTAGACAGTCATAGCTAGTGAAGTTCGTAGAGGATTTTGAAAATATTCATTTTGGTATTATTGGCGAGTGTTTGAATGAAGAGGTTCAATTTTCGACAGAAAAAAGGGGTAATTATTTGTTGATAAAAAATGTTTAAATGAACTTATCAAAAATTCCGTACGTATTTCACTTCGAAATGTTATTTTTAAGATATTTTCAAAAATTCAAATGAAAAGAATAAAAATTGTTGGAGTTATGCTGCGTGCCCTTTTAAAAAATCGTGTTTCGAGAAAAACGCGTTTAAAGTTTTGAAACGTGGTACTGAAATGACCGACGCGCTCGGGGAAGAGCCCGAAGTTTCAATGAAATTTTTTTTTTTTAGGTGTAAACCTTTTTGCCTCATATTCAAGAGGGCTCAAAGTATATTTTAAGCCAATAAAAAAAAATCGATTTTTCGAAAATTCTACAGTGGTTTTACCCGTTAAACATCAATGGAATTTTTGATTCGTGTATTCAAGTCTCTTGCATGTTAAGGAGTTTGTTCGTATATGGAAAAAGAAGTAGTTGTTATTTTCACGACACAGGAAAAATTGCCAGATGTTTTAATTACAAATTTACTCTGTGAAATAAAATGGGATGTGCGACACAGTCCGAGGAAAATGTGTAACAGAGCAATTCTAATAAATATTTTGACTAAACATCAATGGAATTTTTCCTTGGTGTATTGAAGTCTCTCGCATGTAAGGTGTTTGTTCGTACATGGAAAAGGCAGTTCTGCTCGTGTACAATAGTACAGAGAGTAGTGACGGTCTATAAGTAAGGTAAGAGTCAGGTAAGTAAGGTAAAGTAAGTCAGGTATATAAGGATGGCACGCGCGCGGCGTGTTCTATCGCTTCCGGGCATCAGCGTGCTCGCGAGCCGCGGCTAATTGCTCTTTAATGCGCAAGTGCGTTGCTTTTCTGTACACTACATACGTGAACGTGTATATAAATGTGTATATATATTATATAAATATATATACACGATATTGTACATTTTTTTCTATACACATGTATATTTATACATAAGTGTGTACCTTTCGCGATTCTTGGACCGAGATTAAGCCTTTCGAACCCTCTCTCTTTGCCTTCTACATTTTTTTACTTCTTCATGGCTTATATCTTGTGTTCATTATTTTGGAGTACTTTTTCCTAGGTAAACTCATGCACGCGAGAATTTTACATTCTGAGAGCATGTTTATAAGAGTGAATTAAAAAAAAGTTAAGTTTTTTCACAATTCACGAAGAAAATTGAATGTTTTTCCTTTATTTTTATTTTTTTATTAATATTGTGGATTTTCATGATTCATTTAAGGTGGAAAAGTCATGTAAACGTACATTTTTTCCAAAATTTTTTTACAAAGAAATGGAATAATTTATTGAATTAACATAAAGCATATCTCAAAATATACAACGTAAGGTATATTGACAAATTTTTTTATACTAAAATATTTCAAAATGGCGGCGCCACAACTTATGGTAGCAGATTTGCGCCGTGCAGCCTACAGGTCTCAAATTTTAACTAAAATTAAAAAATCAAATTTTTATTGTTAAAATATATTAATACGCTTTGCATGACGGGGAGGAAAAAACTAAAAATTTAGGACCATTTTTTTAAGAAGAAAAAAAATTAGACCATTTTGAAAAAAAATCACTTATACAAAAATTAGTGATTTTTTTTAAATGGTCCTACATTTTTATTTTTTTTTCTCTCCGTCATGCAAAGCGCATTAATGTATTTTAACAATAAAAATTTAATTTTTTGATTTTAGTTGAGATTTGAGACCTGTAGGCTGCACGGCGCAAATCTGCTTCCAGCAGCTGTGGCATCGCCATTTTGAAATATTTTAGTCTAAAAAAATTTGTCGATATATCTCACATCGTATATTTTGAGATATGCTTTATGTTAATTTGATAAACTATTCCATTTCTTTATGAAATTTTTTTTTTTAATATTGTGGATTTTTATGATTCATTTAATTATGACTCCTGATGGATACAAGCAAGAATTTGAGGTTCTGAGAACATGTTTTATAAGATTGAATAAAAAAATAGAATTTTATACAATTCACGAAGAACATTGAATTTTTTTGATTTTTTTTTAATATTGTGGATTTTTATGATTCATTTAATTATGACTCGTGATGGATACGAGCGACAATTTGAGGTTCTGAGAACATATTTTATAAGATTGAATAAAAAAATTTGAATGTTATACATTTCACGAAGAACATTGAATTTTTTCAATTTTTTTTTAATACTGTGGATTTTTATGATTCATTCAATTATGGCTTGTGATGGATACAAGCGAGAATTTGAGAATTGAACAAAAAAATAGAATTTTATATAATTTACAAAGGAAATTGATTTTTTTTCTTTATTTTGTTTTTTTTTATGTTGTGGATTTTCATGATTAATTTGATTATGACTCATGATGGATATGAGACTTAATAGAAGATTTTAAAGTAGAGCTAATCAGTCGACGCATAATTCGCTATTTCGGCCTTCGCCCATTTTTTCTACGTACTTTGCGAGAGTTTCTGTTAGATGTAAAAAATTTTTGTGCAAAAAAAAATCGGGATATAGCCGAGATGTAAAGTGGAGCTCTTTGGCTCACCGAGAGATGCACTATCCGTGTCCAGCACCGAGGCCACTCATACATATGTAGGGAAATGTGGAGTGCGCTCTATAATTTCAACCCCTGGAAGAAAAAAAAATGAATATGCAAAGCCTCGCAGAAAAGTTTTTCATTTTTTTCTTTCGTAAAAACAAAGATGAAAAAAAAAATTAATATTCAACCCTTCCTCATCGTCAAATTATTTTATCTTTTCCTACGCCGTTCTCTCTGGACTTTAAGGGGGTCGCACATTGTGATTTTCGAAAAATAGGATTAATGCACAAATTATTTTATCCTGCCAAGAAAAAATAACTAATTCGTAACACAATTTCGATGAATAATTTTTATAAAATATTGTTTATTAATATTTACTTTTGTTTAGAGTTTGCCATATCGACTGATAAAAAAAAACGTTGCATTTAGCGAATTATATGCAATGATATTTAACCCTAGACCCCTAAAACAGGGTAAAATAAGACTCCAACTCATTTAGTAAAAAACTTTTTGCACTTTTTCGAAACTTGGTTTCGTTTTATAGAGTTTTCGTCATCAAGTATTCACCAAATGCGACTTCATCATACACCATTTTCTTCGTTATCAAAAAGCGAAGAAAATGGTGTATAATTAAACCTTATTATCGCATACCAGCAACATTTTATTCTAATGAGAAGATTGGCGTCGTTTTCGATCCCGTTGTAGGGTTTACGTTCGGAAAAATAGATCGTAAGGGTCTGTGATTAAAAAAAAAACTTTTGGTTCTATCGTACGTGGTGAAGTTTGATGGCTGTCGTCCCATGATGTTAAAGAGTGGCACTAAATGCTCTTCCTCTCCAATTTTAGCTCCAATGAATCAGTTTTTTCTGTCACTTATTTTTGTCGATAAAAAAAGCAATTATTACATAAATCTCGATCTTCCAACCGGATGGGCTGAGAGCTTCGTTTTGAAATCGTGCATTTCCTAATAGACGTACGAACTTCACTCTTCGGTACAGTATTTTTTTAATTTTTTATAAAAGTATATTTATATGTATAGATATACACAGTTACGAGGGAAAGAGCTATAAACTTGTGACTGGCTCAAAAGCCCTATAAAAATTGTTGCCCCTTATCGTAGCCATAGAGGAAACGAGACATTAAATCGAGTCCGACGAAGGCGGGGTGTTTCGGTGGGTGCGTCCGAGATTTCCTGTGCTCCTCGTTCCCTCACAAACACACTTTGTTCTCCCAATGCTAATAGGGAATATATAGGATACCATTTTTTTTTACGTATTCGTACATGAACAAAGTGAGTACGAGTGTTTCAAAGAAACTTTTTTCCTCGTCACATAGAGGCGTATGTTAATGGGATGTTTATGGTATTGGGGTGTGTAACACCCCCATGGCATCCGTGGTCTACATCCTCAGGGATTTTAAGCGTTTAACATCGTTAAAGGAAATCCTGTTACAGGATTCACAAATTAATCAGTCTCGTGCCCTACCTCGAAGAGGATTTTAATTTTTGTATAGTAAATTCCATTACTTCGATGCATCTTTATTTTTACTACGACTATTAAAGCAATATGATTTTTTTTTAATGGGTTTGAGCTTAAATTAATATAGAGACTTAATTATTTAGAGCCTTAACTAAAAAACCGAAATGAAAATTTGCAGAAAAATTCTAATTTCTTCTTATTGCATGAATTTTCTTTAGTAATTGCGTCGTTTTCTGTTACTAGTTTGTAGGCTAATAAAATGAAGAAATTATCGAAAAAAAAAATGGTTGAAATGACGAAAATAATGAAATCCAAGAGGATGAAAGATCGAAGTAGGTTGAGTCATCGTGAAAAGATTCATCGCCTCGTATATACAAGTTTATGATTAAGGCAGCAGTGGCAGAGCATTACGGGGTACGAAAAATTTGTATATAATGGTGCTATGTACATGTGTAATGCACCAATGAGAAGTTGCATATTGTAACGATATCGCGGTATAGGAAAAAGATGTACGAATAACCAATATGCTATGTGCAATTGTATGGAAATATTTATCTATGAATGAAGACACTTTCATTTATGAAACCAGATACTTATGTACCGGACACGAGAGCGTTGTAACATCCTGCTATTATGTGCCCTTATATATGTATACTGAGAGTTATGTACTTGAGGTAGATTCTTTGCTCCTTAAAAAAAATTAAAAAAAATATACATATTTTCGTTTCCTTATTTGATTCCCTTATTTTGCTTATTTCCATAAAAATATACATAAGAAATCGACTTACGGTTTATTTGGCTCTCGAATCAGCCCTTGCATGTGCATTAATTTTATTTTCGTGGTAACAGAAAACACATAACCAGTTTGATGAAAAACTTTGAAGCCCGGAAGTTATAAAAATGAAGCTATTAAATAATGATTAAGAATTTATCATTTATTTTACGAATTTGGTATAGGATTCGATGCGAGTGTACTAAACAACCCTTGGGATGGTCGAGAGAAGGGCGTCCGAAGAAGGAAGTGACGGAAAGAGGTGGAGGCGTAAGGGCGAAGAGTTTGTATGGATATAGTTATATATGTAGAGTTATTTTTTTATAGTGAGGAGCAAAAAGAACGAGGCTGAATTCGCCGACTGTGACGCTTTCCGGTCAGGTGCCGCCCTGACCATCTTTTTCCCCTTCCAATTTTCAGAGACTTATTCCCTCGTATATACCTTCGGAGCTCCGCGAGAGCCTCCCCTTTCTCTCTTATGCTATAGTCTTAATTCTCCTCCGTACAGACATCGCTTTTTTTTCACTGTATCGCTATACATTATGTATGTATAAAACCGTTGTTTTTTCATCCTTCGGTCTTGCTATATTATCGAAAAACGTGGCTGTGTATAAGCGGAAGGTTGAAGACCGGAAGACGATGTGATTTTATTAGTATACGCGTTTCTACATCTCTTGTCGTCGAAAAGATCAATCTCCTGGACTCTACGAAGATTCATTAACCATTTTTTTTCGAATAACGAATGACACATCCGAGAAATTCACGATTTTAATCGTTCAAATATCTAATTTGTCAAGTTTTATATTAATTGAACATTAGCAGGCCTTGAATGTGATCATTTAATGAAAATAGTTATAACGGTCTTTTGAGCCTTTTTAGAATGTTTCGATTACGGAAATTTGTGATTTTTCAATGTAATAAAAATATTTAAGAAACAAAAAACACGTAAAAGTGTTTTCTTTCCATATATTTCGAAACATTATTATCAAATCGAAAATCAGACATTTTTCCTCCATCAAAATTTCGGAAATACCAAATTTAATGAATAAAAAAATATTCTTTCTCATAGTAAAAGTTTTTACGCTGGAAAAATTAATTTTCTCCGGTACCAGCAATTTTTCACGAGGCGTAAAAAGTACCGGCTCAAAATCTCATTGTGATGCGTTGAGGGATCGTGGAGGGGGTGCAATTATCGCTAAACCTCGGAGGAAACCCTCGACACGATTGTGTACGGTAAAAAAAAAATTAAGAGAAAAGAATAAAAAAAGAAGAATAGTGACCGGCATAGTACTGTGGCAGTGCGTCGACGAGAGAGTTTCACTATAATTATCTGTCCGAAATCTGTTGCCTCCGGCGGGATCGTACTTCCTGTGTGTCGTGAGCAATGTCCGCGCACGTAGTGGACACAATGACCACTTGCCGCAATTCCAGAGGCTCATGTACATAAATACGTATATATATACATATATTTATACACATTTCGAGAAAACTGAGATACAATCGACTAAAAACAATAAAAAAAGCTACAGTACGTTGCTCCAGAACGAACCAGCACGTGTTCCATTAATTATTTCAAAATTTTTTTATTCTGTCTCATAATTAGTCATTTCTACAAAACCTCCAATTTTAAGAATTTTAAATATGCTTAAAAAAACATGTAATACGAATAATTATATACAATAAATAAATAAAATGACTTATTTGTGACTCCACACTTATTAAGAACTTTTGCAGCTCGAGATACGTCCGAAATTCCATTTTTCATGATCAATTATATTCAATCTGCAGATTAATTGATTAAAATATTATACAAATAAAAAAAAGTGGAGAATCTCAATCACTTTTTCAAGTTTCACGACATAAAAAATGAAATACGAAATGTAAGAAATAGTAGAGCAGTAAAAACTACTGTCTGAAAATCGCTGTAGTAACAAAATGGCGGCTATTTAAAATCTGCATCCAAAATGAAATACCCTGAGTGAGATCCAACTATTTTTCCGAATGTTCAAATACTTTAGATGTTAAATGAATTTGATAACCAGTAGGTCAATCGACTAAATACCTAAATTATCATAGGCCTGCACCAAAAAAATCGTGAAACGGTACCAAAATGGCGATCGAAAAAACAAGCCCAAAAAATCACGATGTTGAGCTGAATTTTAATTAGTTTTTTTCGAGTTCAAAGTACTTTTGTGTACCGGTTTGGTGGAATTTAAAACATACCTAAATAGAAAATGGCAGGTAGAAATAATGGAGGCAGTAGAAAAATGGCGGTGCGCGTGTTCCTAATATCAGTTCGACGATCTAACTCGCGGAAGTAGAGGGATATATCGCGTTGTGAGGACGGTGCGGGGGTGGTATAAGCGACGAATATATAGAGATATGGAGTTAAGTGTGTGCTATATAAAGCAGCAACGATTGTTCTTGTACGCTTGAGAAGAAGGAGTGCGTGCGCCAGTAAGAAATGAAGCTTCTGTCGTTTTGTACACACACATAAAGGTTTCCGTTTATGTATGGGTGAGTATAGACAGGCGGGTGGAATCGGTGCGATATATACATGTATATTTAAAAAAGAGACCCGTGCCCGCGGTGGCGCGCGGACGCTTTCTGGAAGGAGGATATGATGGCTCGTGGCGTTATGCTCCGCGAGTCGTTATGCTCCTCGGGCACCACCGGACCATAAGCGAGGCTACTTCACTACAGCGCGATCTCTTCTCCTCACTCATCGTTCCTTCATCTCTATAACCCTTTCTTTCTTCATCCCTCTCTCTCTCTCTCTCTCTTAATCTTTGTTTCTCATTTTTTGTACATCACGTTTCTCATTATTAACACATCGGCGTCGAGCATGCCCTTCAAATAAAGTGACGAAAAATCTCTCCATCGCGCCTTCTGTCTTTGCTCCACACTCTTTCCCTCGCTTCGATCAATTTCAGGTTTTTCACTCCTTTTATCCGTTTCGATTTTTACGGTTAATCAAACGGAAGCGTCAGCACATCTGCCGTTTCCTCGTAGTACTTTTGGCAGCTAAAAAAATTACGATGTACGATCTTAAAATAAGAGAGGATCATTTTTGGTTTGAACTTGACTTCATCGTTGTTCATTCCAAAGATTTTGGATCAGGATTGCTTTGGAGTTGAGTAGTTCAACTATTAGACATCTCGAACGATTGGTAAGCTTTTCTCGAGATTACTTTGGAGAAAATAAGCTGCAAAATAACTTTGAAAAAAAAGGTAACGAGGTTTTGAAGTATGGACGCCAATGTATCTAGGCACGAGCCACATGAGTTTGCATATGTTTTGTCGGGACTCTCCTCTTCGTGTTACGAGAAGAGTATATAACAGAGTAGATCTTTAAATATATATGTATGTATGTATAAAGGGAGGCCAGAGAGGCAAGAAGAGGAATATGCCCGAAGTCTCTGACCCGCAGTTCCTCCCGAAGAAGAAGGGGGAGTCTTCCGGGGGAGCGTTCGTCATGTATAAGGAGCGTTGTGTATCTCACGTACTTACACTTATTTTCAAGTATATTTTACATACATATATTTCTAGACGATGCTGCTGGCTGCATAAAAAATATAGTCCCCAAAAGAAACGAACGAGAAAGGAACGAACGAATGAGAAAGTAGTAAAGTTCCGAGTCTTCGCTCCTTGCGTGGGGTATGAATTAAGGGTGGGGGTTTTTCTGCCACGCGCTGCCTATCCTGTGCCTTCTTCAAACCTCTCCACTCTTCACTTTATCCATGACCACTCTACATGGACGTTAAGTAAATTTATTTACATATGGGCTCAACCGTTTCAAATCTTGCACGATAATATTTTTTTTCTCTTTCAAAAATCAAAATTGCTTTGGATTTACTTTATGTTGGACTAATCTGAAGATGATACGTGACATTTTGAATAAAAAAAAAAACATTTTTTGAAGCTTTCAAAGAACGTAGTCATTTTGTTCCAGGTTCGAAATAATTGTCTCGCCAAAATGTCCTCCCTAGATTTGATGGGTGCCAAAAAATGTACTTGCTGATGGCAAATGTAGACGTTATGTTTACTTGAAGGGTTTAATGTAATTTTTTGCGTCGATTAATATATTCGATTGAAAAAATAGCTCGATCAAAAGTATCCGAATGCCCTATAGGTGCATACGCGAGTCTTATTCTTTTTCGAGTAGAATATTCTTCCCCCTTCCTTTGTCTTATATATGAGAATATATACGTGTAGGTTCGATGCCGTAATGTAACAACGACTCTCGTCGTCGTCACACTCTGCTTGTCGCGCACACGATAATTGCCCTCATTACAGTTATTTGAAAAAAAAAAGAAAAAAGAAGAATAGAGGAGAGAGAGGCGAAGAAAAAGTTCGTCCTTAATGTTTATGCAGTAAGGGAGAGAGAGGGTTGTCCGGCTCGCGCGATCTTCGAGTGATTATAGAATAAAGCAGTGTGTGGAGGAAGGGTGCGAAAGAGCTTCGTAGATTTTTCCGAGCTCACGGAACGGATGGAAGAAATAAAATGGGGGAGAGAAAAAAAAACATTAATTCCGGTGTGTAGTTAGAACCGTCTTTCTCCGTTGCTCCCTTTCCAATTTCAAAAAGAGAAGCGCGCTCCGTTTCTTTCGTAGATTCTTTCGCGGATAGGCGAAAATCGCGCGCGTGCTCTTAAAGTTCTATTCGCTGGCATAACTCACTAACGAATATGATGATTATAATGACGATGATGAATCTTCATAAGACTATGCTTGGATATAGCGCAATTGGCGATAGTGTACTTGCACACATAACTCCACACATTAATGTACAAATGTACAGGATTTGTGTGTATTTGATGCTCGAGCGGAGAGCGGTTCCGGGACAGCGACTTGATATTACATTTCCTCGCGATTTCTTGGTAATTTTTTTAATTCACCACCATGTACGTACATATTTAGTTACATAGATGGGCGCGCGTGTGCTTGGAAATCTCGCGGTTATGTACATACTGCATTCGATAATAAAAGGAAATTAAGAATTTTAATGGAATTCATTTGATTTTATTCGTGACCGTATTTGGCCTCAAAATAATCATTCTAAAAGTATTTATTGTTCTCGTATACACGTAAAAACTTCGAAAAATAAAATATCATTTGGAGGTTTTCTCTTTTTTTAAGGAATTCGTCTATTTTTTATTATAATGACGAGAAATTATTATTTTTATGGCGTTGGCTCAGAATAATAATAAAAACGTTACTTATGCTTCGTACAATTTCAAATTCATGTTTCGGTACTTTTTTTTATATAGCGTTTAATTCTCACGTTGACGTAATCAACAACAAAGAAAAACCGGTCAGATTGTCGACTCGTGTTATCAGGGACTTGTGGATTCTGGATTGCCATCAGTTTTTCGTGTTTTATGCCCGAATACTTTCGCGTTTATAAAAATAAAAAATTACATTTTAAACACGAAAAACGTGAAAGGTCCTAGGGGACTACTGGACCAAAAGGGCTGCTGGCAAAGTTTATCTCTTATCTGCCTCACGATGTGATGAATCGCCTTTACTCTTTCCTTCGCTCGACCTACGACGAGAGCAGAATTTTTAATGCGTCGCGAACATTTTTCGCGTCCGTTATTTCCAACCTTACGGAAATTGAACAACATTGTAATAAAAAAGGCTTTGCAACGTGAATGCAAATAAATAGATAACAGAAATAATGATAATATTTTAATCCCTTTTTTAAATATCTTTGTACGAAGGGTGTGGTTGCTTTTTCCTCTCGATCGCTAGGAAAGCGCGGCCGCACACATGGCGACGTCGTGACCTGCCGATTTTTCTCAAGAATAAAACTCCTCCAGACCTTACCAGTAGATATTATAGTGCAGCTATGTGGGAGCATCAGGAATTTTGCTCCAATACGTTTTTACAATGCTCCATCTCTCTCTCTCTCTCTCTCTCTCTCTCTCTCTCTCTCTCTCCTCAATACTTTATTATAGTGATTACGAAAAACATAACCAGTAATTAATTTTCAAAAAATATGAGCCAATTTAGCAGCATGTATATTTTTGCATCAAACATTATTTTTTCTTCATTATTCCGATCTCAATATCATTGAAACAAAATCTAGACTACAAAACAAGTTTTTTTATACACAATAAGGATACTGACTAATGATAGTCAGTGATTGATTAACAAATTTTTGAATAAATTTAAAAATATTGCTTGAATCGCTTTTTTGTTGATATAAAGTTAGATTTCATTGAATTGGCGAGAATAAGGATGTTATTATAAAGAAAAAAATTGCAGGAAGGGATCAAAGAATGAAAATTGATGGAGAAGATGAGTGTACCAACAATCTTACTGTTTTCTGGAGGAATATGTGCAACGCACGATCGGCTATAGCGTTCGTGTAATGTCGATGATTTAGCTCATTGTTGCATGAGAGAGGAGGGACCTCGCTCGAAGTCTCTTCTGTCTTTTTTATTTGCCAATAAATATATAAATATATGTGAGGATATATCTATATGTATGTATATAATATAAGAGCACATCTCAGTTTCAAGTTGTCGGAACAATGCAGCATTGTTTCGTCGTCGCCATCGTCGTCGCGAGTCTTCTTCACGGACTTGTTTAGTATCTACAGCGTGCCTACTGTTACAGTAGCCAAAGATAGAGCTCGCATAGGTGCAGTCAAACTTTATTATTATATATTGTCTATATACTCGCAGAAGAAAAAAAATCAACGAAGAAATCAAAGGTTTAAACGCTGATCTTATATCCATTTATAAATTTGACCTGGTTTGAATGAATTTGAGATTCGATTTGAGTGATTTTTCTTCTTGCAAAGAGTACTGTCAACCTTCCAGTTCATAATTTTACCTGAATCACAGGCTGATTAACTGAGACAAAAAAATGAACGCACAGAACAGATGGCTTCGAGGCTTATTTTGCATAAAAATCGAATTTGGCAATTTCGACAACAATGCTATTCCGGTAAAGGGGTAGAGGAAAGGGAAGGGGTTTCGTTGAGTTCGTTGTTGCTTGTGTTGTTATAAACTGGATAAAATAGCGTGTATACTAGTGTCCGTGTTTAAATGCAAATTTATATATAGTAGAAGAGAAAAACCGTAAGGGCATTATAATTTATATTACTACATGTGGCAGCGGCACTTCCGGCGAGAGCATAGGCGGAGTTCCGGTCACTCCGGACTCGAGAGATCCTACATCGCCAGATTATGAACCCACCATCGTATCTACTAGTACCTACTATTTCTATATACGATATAGAATGTATATGTAAACATATATGGATACATTTATGTGTATTTAGATGTTTGTAAAGTAGTTTGGACGAGAGAGGACTGGCTTATACCACCGTTGGTGAGTACAATGGATCTTATGCTTTACTAATACGTCAGACCCAGGGAAATGGACCTCGTATATGAGCGAACACATAGAAAGCCAAACACCAACAATGAATCGCATGAAACATTAATTTATCTCGCAAATTAAGAAAACCGGAAAGTTCAGGTGCTTAAATGAAAAAACAAAAGTATTAAACTTGAGATTTTTATATAGCTCGCAGGAAAAACAAAATATCTTCAACCATTTTTAAGTTCGCTTTACTCCGGAATTAAAAAAATGATGGAGGATCCAGTTTATTTTATTTTTTACTAATTTATTAACAGTTTTGCTTATTTATAAATAAAGGTTTATGGGATTTGAGCGTTTATTAATTGATGCACAACATCGATGCGATGGCTTCCAGATTTTTTAATCAAAGAATTTACAATTTGATGCCTTGGATTGGTTACGATGTGAATTGACCCCTTTTAGCATAATCAACGATACGCTGTATAGTGTTTTGAAATCGACGCAAAATGTCTTCAGCTTGAGGGGCTGAGGTGGCACCGAATATTGCTTGAGTGTAAGCGGCCGTGACATCGGTTACGTATCTTTGAGCTTTTTTCGCCCCTGCCTCAATTGAGATGGGGATTTTTGATGTCGTTGCTTCGACGATTCCTTTTCTTATTAGTGATATCAGGTGGGAATCGTCATCACGAAATACTCGTTTCGTTATCTCACTGAGAATTTTGCGCATAGCAAGGTCTGGTGAAGAATAATAAAACAATAAACTTGAATTTATTCACACTAAATAATTCGAAATCATCTTAATTTTTACATTCATTTGAATGGTATATTGAATGATTAATATCATGTGGTCATTTTGATTGGCAACAAAAATTGGACATTTCTAGATTCAATTAATTAAATAGTTGACGTGACTTTTGTTTAATTACCTGTTGAACTAATGACTTCTTTCTCGTGGATTTGACGAATCGTTGAATTCGTCGCACCTTTATCACCCGGTGTAATAGCCATAGACCGTATGGTCTTTCCTCCCAGAAAGACCACCAGACCAAGGACCATAAAATTTCTAAACATCCTCACGAATTCTCGTTTAAAACTTATCTGATAGAACGCACTCGCGATTCTTTCTTTTTATATGGGTGCATTTGTCGCTGCGACTTGCTCCGGTGCAATTGAAATCGTGGGGGAGAAAATGTTATGTAAAAACATAGTTGACGATCCCAAGATATGACCATTGCCCCCGGACTACGACGTCGCTCGTCTACCGTTACATCGTAATCATTCAAACCAGCTATAATGAAAGAAAGTTGTGCGAGCCTTTCACTATATCGGATTTGAATTAACGTCGTTCATTCATTGAAGTTAAATTTTTATTGGATTTCTGTTCTTCGACTTTTATGCTAGTGATCTAATTGCCTAAAATGAAAATTTAGACGAAATTGCATTTGAATCAAACTTGGTCAAAATGTTTTTTTTTTTTTTATTCCGGAGATTTCTATTGATCGAAAATTTATAATTGCTTCAATAACATTTCTACTTCGAAGACGGATTTTTTAATGAATTCCGCGAGCAGTGCATCTCGATTTTATTGTTTTTCCATCATTTTGAGTCATAATCGCAGCAAACCTTCTAATTATCGATCAATTTATTGTCTATTTGATAATAGAAATAATGAATTGAGTGACTTTCTTCCGTTGTAATGCATTGTAATTTTTTTGTCAACCCGAAAGTTTTCATCTTCGTTTACGACGAGAAGTTGACAGATTCAAATTTTCGTGATTTTTCTGGTTTATGATTAATACCAGAATTGGTCAAGCAACAGGTTTACCTTGAATTGTGTTGATTATGGCCGATGAGAGAGACACGTTCCCGAGAGGATGGTAAAAGTGCGTGAGTAAAAACGCAACAGGGAGGGAGAGCATCGAGCCATGGTTCCTGTTCACCGATTTTACCCCCTTCCTGTCTCCGAATACGTTTCTATATTTTCTCCATACGTTTATACAAATACTAACGTATTTATTTATGTGTATTGTTCCCTACGTCTTTTATTCTTTATTTTGGATCCACGAAACTTGATCGCAATTTTGGTTGAGTTTTGATGTGTTCGCATTTAAATAAATTTGATAATTAGAATTAAGATGGATAAAAACTTTTCTCTCGTTTCAAGCGTTGAGCATCGTTCGATAAAATTCTCGAGGATTTTCTTTAGGACTGCTCGAAATTGACGAAAATTATTTTCGAAGAATGACCGAGAAAAAGTGATTGCTAGCAAGTTGAAATGATTTAAAATTCATTAATAATTAATTAACAATCAATTTTCTGAAAAAATGGGCAAATTCAGAAAATGCGATAACTTTTTACAACACCCTTAAATTATTTTTAGATCGTAATCGTCTTGTGATATATTATTGTTCACATGACGATCGTTGGTTGTCGGACTTTAATTCATGCCTGATTATGAGCAAAAGTGAAGAGAGAAAAAGTGAATTGTGGGAATGCTGAAAAAGTAAAAAAGAAAAAGAGGGATTCCATTTTTCCGGACGTCGGATAACCATACACGAACCGCGAGTCAATTCGTCCAGTAGGCACACGTGATGTCACGTCGTACACTGAAAGCCTCGAAGAAAAGTTACACGATTAAAGTGCCATTCACTGTATATGAATAACATATGCATATGTACATGTGTGTAACGTCGATCTCGGAGACGAATAAAAATATAGGTACTTCGGGGTGTATTAAGCCTTCAAATTATATTTCATTCATGCAGGAAAGCAGAGACACACGCGGGAACATTGAGCGCGTTCTTCCGGCATTTTACATACGAGGTACTCCGTTCTAAGTAAATATGATCCCAAAAATCAATTTATCAAATTATTTTTTATCATAGAACCTTTTGAAACAAAGCCCAATAAGGGCTGATGCTAATTTTGATATTTTTTTCAAAAATTCCCTCGCAAAGTGGTATTCGATAATCGAATCAGTAAGAATGTTCCATCTTTTTCGATATTCGTAACTTTTTATGGTTTTTCATAAATGAGACTTTTGTTTTTCCGATCCCTGCCTTATTTTCCTTTTCAAGGATTTCGGAATTTTATATTATTTTGTTTGTAAAAAGTTCCAATGTTTGAGATTATGTAAAAGTAATACGAAGAAATTTTCCGTTAAATCGATTCGTTTTCGACAAAAGTCGACTGATTGAGTAAAAAATAATTGCAAATGCTTTGGAGTTGAATAAAAAGTGATCGATGCAAAGTTCTCTTGGATCAATTATTTTTTCATTATTTAACTTAGAATGACCCATACGTGTATAAATATATATCTAAGCATTGGATTGCGCGTATAGAGGAAAACTCGGACTTGCGGACCAAGAGAGAAAGAGAGAGAGAGAGAGAGAGAGAGAGAGAGAGAGAGAGAGAGAGAGGCATCGTCTCGTAGTAATCACATTGCTGGGAATCCAAATGTATATTATTTCGACATCCTGTTGCTTTTCTCGTACGCATTTCTCTCTCCTATTCGCCTAGACACCGGAGCATTAGAGATCCTCCCCCTCACTGTAAAACTCCATTGAACTCCACCCTCGTTTTTTTCATAATTTATTCACCAGTTACAACCATCGTGTTGAGAACGTTTTGTTTGGTTTCTATTTCAACTTTTTAGTTTTTTTGTTCAAAAAATGCAAGTGAACTGTATATTTTTTCATTTTCTTCGCACTATACGATTAGCATCGATGTACATAAACGAATTTCAAAGTCACATGACCTTTTTGGACTGATACTCGTCTCGCATGTCTTCAACCCTTTATCCCTAAACATTTTTTCCTCCTTTGTTTCGACCTCTTGCATTGCTATACAAAATCAGTCACGATCCTTTTCATTTCTCTCCTTCTTTCTGACCCTTCTTTCCTTCAACATTCCATAACAATATTCAAGAATTGTAGCATGATCAATGAGCTCGCGTGAACACGTGCTTGCTTCGAGATCAAACTCGAGATCGTCCAGAGATTTAACCCTCAATATAATCCCCCGTTCGATTCAACACCTTTGCGTCGTCATGAATGCTTCGAAATCTCTCCAGTCTTCAAGGGATTATCTTTGGCTCGATAGATCGACGATAGCGATTACAGTGTCGTGAACTCGTTACGATGGAACGCTTCGTTTCTTCTCTTTCGTTTGACCATCGATTTTCGAAGTTACTTCTGACTTTTTTACCCCTATTTTCATCGTCACTCGAATGAAAATCAAATTCAGTTTCGGCGGATTAATTAAAAAATTGATATTTGTTCACTAGAATTTTGGACTTAGATACAAAAATTATTTTATTACTGTTTGAAATGTACAGAAAATTCTAAAAAGGTTGAATTGTTATAGAAAAATGTGAATGAAAATGTACATTTGCGAAAAGCTAAAAATAATTAATTACGATTGTTTATCGGTTATCGAGCACTTTTGTTTTTACATTTTTTCTCACTAAAAACACATGCTGTTTTGTAATGTTTTACTAAACCAAATAAAATTTAATTAGCCAATCATTGTCTCAGTTCACGGTTGAGCAATATATTTAGGTGTTTCAGCAGAACTTTAGAAATATCAACCTCATTAATTTCACGGAAGTTAATTTCTACAAACGTGGCCACGGGTAATTCTTGCTCTAAAATTGCCGCTGTTCTATAATTTACCATTTGTGTGTGTGCGTGCATGTGTGTGTGTGTGTATGAAGCCGATAGAGGTTACTCTGATGGGTCGTTCGCGTCCGCAATGGAACTTGTTCAGGCGGAACCTCCGCAGTCCGTGCCGAATCTCGATTTCCTGTCCTCCCTTTCGACGTTTTTTTTCCTTCACGCGGTTCCTTTGCGATATAAGCTAATCTACCGCGGGTAACGCAGAATCCTCAAAGATACGAAAATATTCCCGAAATTTTGACTTATCGAGAATTCTTTTTGACAATTCATCTTGCAGGTGGATCATGATTTTTTTTGACAACGTTCAAATCAAAGATTGTGATGAACTTCATTCGAACCAGCAAAAAGTATTTCTACTTTTTATTCGTAGCAACTTGTTAATTATTTTTTTTTGTAAATGTAAGTTACGAAAGCGCTTTTGAAGTTATAAATTATTTAAATCATCTGACAATGTTTTTTTATTTATCATTTCATTCGTTTAATTATTAAAGATCATTTTAATTTTTTTTAATACTGTGGAAATGGATTTTCTTGATTCAATTAAAAAAAAAAAAAAAAAACAAAAAAACAATGTCGCATGTTTAGTTGCTTGATATGCGAACGAAGCGAATTGAGAATGCACCTGCACCTTGTGGCTATATACGAGAAAGGTGCAACAGATAGTGCGGAGGCCAAGAGAGAGAGGACGCGCATTACGAGGCATTGTGGGGTATCATAGACAAAAGCGGGCTACCATTTCTTTTCGTCGTGTCAAGAGGAAGCGTGCTCGAGGTCCATTGTGCGCTCTCCTCCTTGGCAAACACTCTTGTGTCTCTCCTCTCTCGTGTGGTCACAATCCTCCAACCAACAATAGAGAGTTTCTCGCTTCTACAATTGTCGTCCGGTATTCTATCCTGTACAAGAGACACGTATGTATTCTAGAAGGAGCTCGGAGCGTTCGAGTTACACTCGTTTTACTAGTCTTTCATTCTCTCTCTTCTCTCTCTCTCTCTCTCTCTCTCTCTCTCTCTCTCCCTTTCTCTCTCTCTTTCTGTTATCCAAGAAACTCCAGATATCGTGAAATCAAAAAAAACATCAAAGAATTGGAAGAAAGATTGCGCGAATGCGACATAATCCTTAATTATTTAAAAATGAAGATAGTAAAATGAAAAATTGAAATCTAAATAAATAATCACAATAATCATTTATCCCTGGTTGCTGTTGGGGAAGAAAAAATTTGCAAACGAATTAAAGTTTAATTATTGTTTGTCTAATACAATTTAATCGAGGCCTGACAAAAGGGAATTTTGATCGAATCAACAAAACAGCTCGAAAATTCGTACCTATAAATTAAATTTATAGGGAGTAAAATAATTAAGTTTGTATGAACAAAACTTGGATGATATTTCGTCAAAAAGTCACCGAAAATATTGATACATTTTTTGCTGAATAATTTCAATGAATCCAACGTAATCTAAGATTAGTTTTATTTTATTTTAAAGAAATTGGGACGGAGCTACTTTGAATTTCAACGAATATTTTTATTTGTAATTTTTTGCTGTTCTCTAATGCTTCAAAGTACATAGTAGCTAAGTAAAGTTACTATATATACGGCATGGAGCGAAGTATATTAAACTGCAGATGACCCAATTCTTCGATTTGTCACGCCTTCTTATTCCATGCTTAGCTTTCACTGCGATAGATCAGAGTAGAGGGCGGACGCGAGCAAACGACGAGAGGAAAAGAGAGCTGTGAAATAGCGACTCTTTCGTATAATTCCATCGATATATATATGTATCTAAATAAACTTCTACACGTTTATATATTTATACACATAAAAAGCGGCGGCAGTATCGAAGTTGTACGGTGATCTCTCGTCCAGCAGTGAGTCAATCGTTGACAAAAAATAAAACAAAATCCTTGCCGACGACATTCCGTACTCCACAAAAAACGCGGAAGAATTGGTGCAAATATGAACCACTGTATAACCTTCGTTGCGTTCTTGCCTGAAGAAATGGATCACGAATAAATTCGTTCCAATCAAGTGCGATTAAGATTAATATTTTTAGAATATGCTTCTTTTACATTTAGGTTTTGTGTGTAAACAAAAATTGTGGATTGATTAATTCGAGCTGTAAGTCTAGGTGTAAAGATTACCCCGTTCGAAGGATAATTCTTCATGATTTTAATTTTTTTTCTCTTTCGTCACGATTTCTCTGCCATCTTGGCTCGATCTTTCGATGCGAAGCGTACGGTGCGGGCTGTAGATCTTCAACGCACGCGGCGATTTACCTGCGTGAAGATATATAAGAAAAAAGGGAGGATCGATCGGATCCCTGGTAATAAATGTCTTCGTACATATAGCTATCTACATACGTGTAAATAAATAAATATATATATTTATTGAGAGGCTGAATCGCGACGAGCGGTCGTCGGATTAAGATGGCAATAAATTTGTCGTTGTGCGGTCGTTATACCACACGCTATATATTCACCCTGAGCATCTTTTTCTTCTCGTTACACATCGACCTGCCGAGTAAGATCTCTTTTCTCGCTGGAAAATATCTTCATCATCGGCAATGCGACAAGACCGCACGGGAATTTACGTTTAACGTATGAAACTTTCTTTTGTGAAGTATGTTTCTTGTCACGGAAGCGTTATATCGCTGAAAAAGCCAGGAAATAAAAACTGCATTTTGATCGAAATATTAGGTGCTGCGCAGGGATATTGAGCTTAGTATGAACGGTAAATCAAACGTGTCGCCCGTCCTTCAGCGATTCGTTTAACACGTTATCGACACATAAAACTTGTAATCTTGAATGTTCAGGTAAATATATGGAGATTTTTAGGTGAAATAATAACAAGCGTCCACAAATTTAGACTTTTTAAAATGTTTATTAATATCGCATGCATTTTTTTGTTTTTATTGTAGTGAATTGAGGATAAAGCGCCAATATTTTGCTTTCGATTTTCGATTGTTTTCGTGAGCGCGGATCAGGAGAGTATAGTAGGAGATTTTGTACGAGAACAATGTGGTGTTTAACCCGTCAGCAGGCGCGCTACGTACACTTTAAGGGGACCGTATGGTCTAGAGCACGAAAATTTCACCTATTTTCACGATTTTTTTTTTGCCATAAAAAATTTAAAAATCGATGTTTTAACTTTTCGGGTTTATTACTACCTTTATTAAGTATACAAAAAAATTTTTTTTTAATTTTAAAAACAGTGTTTATTATCATATAATTGGCATTGAAGACGACCCTCTCGAAAAATCCGACCCGGACGGTGAAGATCGATCCGAGACTTCTACTCATCTGAAACACAAAATTCAAGAAGATTCTTAATCAGAAAGAGTGCAGTTATGGTCGGGACTAGAACAAATCGAAAAAATTAAAAATTGACAAAATGGCGCGCTTTTGAAAAAAAATTCGTAAAATCGGGTTTTTTTTTCACTAGTTTTTTAGTATAAACAATAAGAAATTATTTAAATAAAATTATGATTGTAGTTCCGACGATAGCCATACATGTTGTGAACAACATATCCAAATTTCAAGTGATTCGGTTGAATAGTTTTTTTGTTTTCACCTGCGCAGTGCCGAAAAAAGTCGTTTCGAGATAAATGAGTTTAAAGTTTGAGGTACAGATATTTTCAAAAATTGAGCAAATTTTGAATACTTACAGTTAATCCGCGATTCCGGCACCATATAGGATTCCTTCGGAACGTTCATAATTCAAGATTTCCTCACTCCTTTCATTTCTTCGAGCTGTCCGAGCCTCTTTGGAGTTGTCCGTGCTCCTACGGTTGGCGCTCGATACTCGCAGCAAGTATTTTCGATAGTGAATCGATTGCCCTTGAAATATCTTTTGCGACCTACAGAAGATGGTCGTCTAGAAGAGTCACGGCCTTGCTTTCTATCCATATTTTCTGATATTTTATTTCAAAATTTTCGATGTTGGTTCGTCAAAACGTAACGTTGTACTGATCAAGTCAGGGGAAAGCGAAATGACCGTTTCCCTCACAAATGTTCGACAATAGGTATATTTCGGGGAAGGGAAAAGTATATATAGGTATATAGTATGTACTATATACAGGTATATATTTTCGGAGAAGGATTGGGACAGCTGCTGCGCTCCGATTAGGTTACCGGTTAGCGCTAGACCCGTTAGAAGCGCGCGGACCGCTCTCTACCTGCGTTATGGGCTGTAGAAGCTGTAATATTGAGAATTTCCGCATGAAAATTTCACAGTATATTCTTGAGATACTATACTTTCGACATATCGAAAAAAAAAAAAATCGATTTTTTCAAATTTCTAGACCATACGGTTCCCTTAAACATTAGGCGCGCGATGAGAGATTTTCTCACATGTATAGCTACAAGTGCTTAATTTGATAAATAAGAACTTGAAAAGAATTTCGCTACGGTGATTGAGGCTATTAAACATTTTTATTTTTAAAAAACCATAAATACAACGATAATTGACACTAAAAACCAAAAAATAATAATTAAAAAAATTCAGAAACAAAAATTCAAAATTTTTTTTTATCTTTTCTATCATAAAGAAGAATAAATTTGGTGAAGATAAAAAAAATTTCAAATGCTTATGCCATTTGAAATTTTTGAGTAATCATCGTTTTAATATAAGTGTGAGAAAAAGTCTCATAGCGCGCCTTCTGACGGGTTAACTGGAAACCACAAAAAAACTATACACTTTTAAAATTTGATTTTAAACATAGCTGATTTGGTGTGTAAGTTCATCAAAATAAATCTTCCTTCTAGATAAAAAGTTTTGTTTTACTTTAATGGAATGATGATTTTATGCAAATGTACCAGATTTCTCTTATTAAATATCAGAATATCACTTTTGTGGACATAAAAGCGAATTTTTTGAACAACAACACCGATTTTCTCGAGTCTTAAAACAGCAGCAAAAATCGTATTTATTACTATATAATTATTCAATATTTAACATAGTTTCGAATTTGTTGAAAACTTTTTTTTCATCACTTAAGGGGCCAGTCCACGTTGGAGCCACGAAAAAAAAGCTATTTTCGCGATTTTTTTTTGAGGATTTTATAAAAGATATGAATATAAAAGTTGTTGGGCTTGATAAATAAAGTCTTGAAATACATAAAAAAAAAATTTTAATTCATTCTTATTCATTTTGAAGTACAAAAACGTAACGCCTCAAAAATAGGTGAGCTAGGTAGCTCCATCACAACTCGGCAACGGCTTGTCTGAAACAAAAGATCAAAGTCTATTAGATTCAGTATGATACCAGCTACAAAATGACCCTTGGATATAAAGTTTTATCAAAAAATAAAAAAAATGGCAGATGAAAAACGAAAAAAGTAAAAAAAAACGCGTTTTTTCGCAGTTTTTCACAAATAAAAGAGTAAAAATCAAAATTTTAAAACCATCGAGGGTCATCTTGTTGCGAATGATGTTTACAACATGTGGTTCAAATTTCAAGAGAATCGGTTTATTAGTTTTAGAGATACGATGGAGCTAGGTTTTGAAAACGTTGTTTCGAGAAAAACGCGTTTCAAGTTTATACGCTCAGGTAGACGAAATGAGGTCCTGACGTTCAGGTAAAAAAAAAATACTTAGAGAGCTCGGATTTTCATAAAATTTTGACACAATATTTCTGAATGTATGTACTTTCGAAAACAGTAAAAAACCCGATTTTTTTAAATTTTCAAAGTGGACTGGCCCCTTAAAGGGCACTAGTGTGACACTTTCAAAAAATCGCAGGTGTTTTTCGAAAAAGAGGAAGGTTATTTGTATGGGCTTGAAATAGCAGATTAGCTCTATGTATGATAGTTATCGATTTATAACAATGAAATCAATATTTTTATCTTTCAACGCGTTTTTCTCAAAACGACATTTTTCAAATTTGCTGCAGTTCTAACTCGAATACAAATTATCCGATCGATTTGAGTCTTATTTTAGCGTATTTAGTATTTGCTTCTTCATACAATGACCCTCCAGTTTTTCGATTGAATAAAAAATGTCAATTTGCCATGCAAAAAACCATCAGATTTTTAAGCGCAATTTGGAACTTCTGTTCAAAACTCCGCCATTTTGTTGGATTTTAATTTTTTTTCACAATCCTGCGTCATTATACAGGCAATATCTTCTAGTTTAATGAACTTTTTTTATTTTTTGATTTCAGACACTCTGAAGGCCGCAATCACTGCAGCAGTGGGAAAACTTTTTTTTTTGAGACTCGGGAGACAGCGCATAAGTCGCTGAAAATTGAATATTTTCATACAAAAAAATTACTGTATATACATAATTTATACACAAATATATCCTCGAAATTTCAAAACATTCGATGCAATACTTTTCTTTCAATAAATTCCCGAAAATCACCTTTTTTTTGGGCAGTCACACTAGTGGTGCGCTTTAAACGATTATTACTGTTTTTGTAAATGGTAGACAACAAGCATGCTGAAGGACGTTAGGTAAGTTATTTAAAAATATTAGCAGACAGTTTTTATTTTTATTTCGTTGTTACAGTTCGAGGCACTGTCTTTGTCTATCTCTTTATTCGTGTCACTCCGAAACACCGCGAGCACAACGTCTGATAATCGCGATAGTTCAGCTCTGATTCACCAAACCGACAATTTTATACTCACCTCACACACCATTCAATAAATTCGTACTTGTCCGTACGTATACACATATTTTTTGCACACACGTACCTGCAAACGCAGCCTGAAGCAATTCGCGTATTCTGCAGACAATATACGTACTTTCTCTTAATTTAGTGGTGCAGACTCGAACAATTACCAGCAGGGAGCAATGACCCTCCACTGACAATTTGTACAATTGCATTATATAGATATCGTGAAGGCTGTAAATCACAGAATTAATAGAAATTCAAGAAAATTTATTGGTTATTTACAACGGATATTAAAAGTAAATTTCTGTCTATTTAGGAGATTTTTTTCGTAGGAATGAAACAATTACGATGTCACATTATTAGTTATAAAAAGATTGTTTCCTATACGTGTGTACTTATAAAAAATTGAGTAAGGTTTTTTAAGGATTCCGTGAATACGAAATTCGGGTCCTAATATTTTATATTGTAACATATTTCGAAAAACTCCCTTAAAAAAGTGGTAAAGTGACAAAGATAAAAAAAAAGAACAAGGTAAAAATGAACAAAGGAAGCTGTGGTTACGTTTCACTGTCGTGGATTATCGAGATCCTGTGTATCAGAGACTACATATCGAGAGATTATAATATCTCGAATGGAAAAAAGTTATCGACATAAAAATTAACCAGTATAAAACAAGTATAACTTCGATAATCGTACATTCGTATAATTCCAGATAGAATTATCAGTGATACGAATGAACACAAAATTGTAGCAAATCGATCGATTTATAGAAAAATAATTCTTATTGAAATTACCAAGGAAAATAATTGATATCATTTCCGAGATAGTTACATGCAGTTTCAAATCGTAGACCATCAAAACGATCAATTAAAAAAATCGACAAGTATCAGGGTATCAGTAACACAAATCAAAATCAGACTCTTTCAAAACGAATCAACACTGTAACACTCTTTAAGGTATTCCTTTTGCGGAGAGCCGTATTTTTTGGGCGCATAAGCAGGGCTCTTCACATTTCTTCATAAATTAGGCTGGATTTTGTTTAAAAAAGTTATAACCAATTATTAGTCCCAACTGTAAACATAAGTCGAAAATTTTAGCTTAATTGTGTAAATTATGAAACTTTTTGATATTTTTTGGAGAGCTACAAATGTCAACAACCGCACTGTCAAAGGGAGAAGCTGGACTTATTGTATTTGGTTAACAAAATAGTGACATATGAGTGAAAATACGTATAAAGTACACAGTGACACTGGTAAAAATGTGAGTCAATTTGTAATGGGCAAAAACAATAATAGCGTTAAAAATGTTGTAAAAACTGCCGAAAATAACCTCTTGAACGTCATGGCTACGAAAAATTGTCTGCTGATCACATTCTTTCAAGTTCTAGCGTAAATATTTTTTTCAAACGTTCGGTGACTCTCTGTTTTTATCGTTGCTACAGAATCTTTAGAACATGATTTAACCATAGGACAGTTTATATCAAACATCTATCATTATTTAATATATGAATTATTAAATAGAAATGTGAGCAACAAGTCATCTCCATAAAGTGTCGTGTAAATTGGACGATTTTCAAAGTTATAATTCTTTTCTAAAGGTTCGGTAACTTGGCTCGATATTTTTCCAGTGGAATGGGATGTATTTTTACTTTTTTGTACAAAAAAAACGGTTAATTGTAAAATATTCGAGTTCATGAAAGGAATACCTTAAATAACTATTTTCCAAAATAAAAAAAATGTCGATAGATCGAATCCGAAAATGATTCGAAGAAAAAAACGTATAAAAATGAAATTAAATAATGTAGAATAAAATTATTATCAGGGGAGCTAGAGAGGGTGCGCTGTAGTCTTAACGAGTACTCGATATTCGCGTGTACCATATACAGTACAGTTGAGCGTAAACTTCATTATCTCGATAGGAGCCCGATGTCGATTTATCTCGTTTTGATCTTCGAACAGATCGGCAGGGTCGTTGCCTCTGTATAGTAAAACGAAATCCGGTTTAACGATAGAGTCTGGCAATAATAACGCGACTTGTAGTGCGAGGAGTTCGATATACTGGTACAAGGCAGCTCTATAAACTTCGTCCTATATATACATATGAATATATACATGTATATAAAAATATCGTGGAGCTTAACATCGCACTTTGATGCAAGGAGTGTGCATCTGCGAAAAATATTGACCACTTTGTGTATGTGTGGGTAATTGCAAGGATATTTTCTCCCTTTCGTTCTCTCTTTTTCTCTATCTTTATAACACGTTTCCGGTTGCTGAAAGAGGTAGAGAAGAGTCTGCACGTGACTCAAAGCGATATCCTCCTCATTTTACTTCTTCACAGCTACCTGTCCCAATTTAATCTATACGTCGAAAATAAAAAAAAGAATTGGCCAGTGAGGCTGAATCGATCGCGAAGATTACTCGGCCACTTGGGGGCAAGGGAGATTTTCAACCGCAACTTTTTCCTCTTTCTTTCTCTCTTGTTTTTTCCATCGTCTGCCTCGTTCTTTCTTTCTTCTTCAAACTGTTGCACGTGTAAATACCGAAGAATCGACGAATGCTAATACCGAATAAGATGATCGGTCTCCCGCGAAAACGAACATATAGATCTGTAATTTTAAATGTACGAGAGAGCTTCGCAATCCGGGAGCCGAGAGACCGTAATACGTGATAATCATCCAGCGAATTTTATACGTCAAATTATATGGCTTTCGTATCTGTGAGAAATGCTCAATGCCTTTGGAAAATCGCTACGGTCCATATACATGTGCAAAGATACATTTTATGGCATATGTATATCATCGTTATAATCATTTGTAATATTTTATATTGTAGGGGAGGGCCGGGCAAAGTGGAACACTCGGGCAAAGCGGAACATTTCCCCGAAAAAAGTAAAACTTCTTTTTGCAGTGGAAAACTAAAAAAATCGATCATTTAACTCAGAGCATGCGTTGAAAAAGTAGTATTCGTTGTAACGATTGATATTTCTAACATGAAAACGAAAATATATTAATTAATAAAAAAAATGAATATTCAACGAAAATTCGTATGAACAAAAATTTCTTTTGCTGCAAAACAGTGATGTGAATATCCGACTAACATAAGAATACTCTACTAACAGTGTTGCAAGTATGTTTGAAAATTATTAGTTGTTCATTAGACTGATGCAAAATGTTTTTTTTTTTTTTTTTTACTTTCTTGCTCCTACTCGTATTAGATATTGATGAAAAAAATCTCTGCTAAAAAATGAGCTCAATTGCTCAATACTTAGAAGCGACCCTTTCGACTTTTATTGATGTTTTAATTGTTTAGAAATGTTTTTTTTTTTATTTAAAAACAGCATTGTTTTGAAATTTCTTGCGTCCTCTCATGTTTTCTTTAGATATTTTTTAGATATTTAGATATTAGATACAAATTCTGTTAAAAATAATTATAAATCATTTTAGTACGACCTAACCAGTCTTCTTCCAGTATTACAGAAATAAAAGACCCATTAACAAATGAGCTTAATTCTTAAGATTTTGGAGATGCCTAATTTGACTTTTTTTATATTGATTTATTTAGTCGTAATAATTTCATTTGAGGGTACCCTCCGATTAAATTTTTCGAAATAATCGATTTTTTTCTTTGATATTCTCCCTGTAATTAATCTCCCCAGCAAACACAATTTGGATAATTTCTGTAACTTTTACATTAAAGTGACGAGTTTATGTAAAGTTTACATAAAATTTGCGAAAATAATCCAAGTGTGTTTGCTGGGTCGCTATAGCACTCTCTCAAATAATTGATTTTTGTCCATCGGTTTGTTTATAAACGAACGAACGTAAAAAGTCCGAGTTTTTTGGAATTCTATTTTAAACTATTGTTAAAAATCGTGGAATTTTTTTTTATTTTTCCTTTTTTTACTATAACCATCCTCAAATGGACCAATTTTTTTCATGGTATTTTTACTTCAGATCCGTCGAGTTCTCTTCCCTCAGTGACGTGTTTTTTGGCGTTCTAAAGATGACGACATATGTCGTGTATTTTTTTATGAAAAAAATTCTTTACAATCTTGTATGTTTCAACAGATTTTGTGAGAGGATGCCTATAAAATGGTCTCAAAAATGACATCAAATAATCATGTCACAGTCGATACAGATACCTGTGAAAATTGACGAATTATGGCCATTCTTGGCCACAATTTTTACACGATCAATCGCTAAAGGAAAACGTAGTAGGTGCCCGAAAATAAAAATTTTAAAAATCATGCGATTAAAAAACTAAAAATAAACGTTGGGTGAGACACCTCTGAAAATAAAGCTAATGAACTTACTTTTTAACAGAACTTGTTTTTCATCAATATCTAAAAAAAACATGCATAAGAGGCAACAAGGAAGTTAAAAAAGGATATTAAAAAACATTAAAACATCAATAAAAGTCAAGAACCTGTAAATATACCTCATAATATTGAGCAATATTGAGCTCAGTTTTAATCAGATTTTTTTAAATTAATATCCAAAGAAAACACGAGTAGGAGCAAGAAAATAAAAGATAAAACATTTTGCATCAGTCTAATGAACAATTAATAATTTTCAAACATGCTTACAGCACTATTATTAGTGTTCTTATGCTAGTTAGATATTCACATCTCCGTTTTGGAGCAAAATAAATTTTTGTTCATACAAATTTTCGTTGAATATTCATATTTTTATTAATAAATATATTATAATCTTCATGTTAGAAATATCAGTCGTTTCAATGAATATTACTTTTTCAACGCATGGCCATAGTTAAAGGATCGAATTT
The DNA here is from genome assembly GCA_963989365.1 of Rhimphoctona megacephalus. Classification (NCBI taxonomy): domain Eukaryota; kingdom Metazoa; phylum Arthropoda; class Insecta; order Hymenoptera; family Ichneumonidae; genus Rhimphoctona; species Rhimphoctona megacephalus. Next base: position 16,073,828 of record OZ022417.1, read on the forward strand.
TTCAGTTTTCCACTGAAAAAAGAAATTTCACTTTTTTCGGGGGATGTTCCGCTTTGCCCGGGTATTCCACTTTGCCCGGCCCTCCCCTATATATATTTATACCGCCACAGTTTCAAGTTACTCCATCTGAAAATTCAGCATCTGTTTGTTTTTTTTAGAGATGGCTTGTTATATCCTTATTTCGATCCTCTCTCTCTCTCTCTCTCTCTCTCTCTCTCTCTATATATATATATATATATATATGGAAGGACGAAGCAGGTCGATTTATTGTTGATCAAATATGGCCCCATATTTTATTCTCGGTACAAGTATCGTATTGGAGTTGGTTGCTCGTAATGACAGCGAGGATAATTCTCGTAAAATAGATCGATATTAAAAAGGTTTCATACCCTTTTTTTTTCATAGTTGCATTTTTACAATTTTTCTTACTTCCTCATAAAATTATGCTGGTGCATTAAAATGCAATAAAATATAAATAAATTCTCCTGGAACTGTAAGTAGAATTGAAAAAAATGAATTGATTAGTTGTTATTTCTCCCTTTCACTTTCGCGATGCGATTTCGAATGAGAAATTATGAAAAAAAAGAAAAAAAAACAAGTTGCACTTAAAATTAAAATAATAAAAGTATTTTCTTTGTCGTCAACGTTTTCATTACGTCCTTCATTTTTTATTCGAAACGAACCACAGGGCATGTTTTTTAGCAGGAAGAAAAATAGAGTGCATTGAATTTCTGTTTTACGAGAAACTGTTTTAATCGAATCGATATCAATGAACACGGAAGAACGCTGTATAAATATGCATAAGGTTCGCGCGTCTTGTGTCTCATGAATGAACTCCAGAGCGTGCTTCGGCTGAGTTTAGCTCAGATTTAACACGCTTCAACACATATAAGAACACGAACATATATATAAACGTATAAAGGTAAAAGAGGCAACATGCACGGAGATTATGGACATTAGCATACGTTGAAGACCTCGTGGGGACATTACGCATCTCACCCCCCGCCATCGCCCCTGTTTCACGTTTGCTCTCCGCACAAACGCGTTTTGTAACATGACGAGAGTGATGTACCGCTACATACGCAGAGTTGCCTTGCTACCGGCGTTATTTCTCCACTTTGCTCTCCTCTCGCGCCGGTGATGCAAATTGCATAATCTTCGTTAACGGGTCTACCAGCACCACTGAGAAGATCGACAAACTTCGATGAACGTATTAGACGACGTGGAATTCCCCATTTTTTTTATTTTTATTTCTCGTTGTAGTGTTCAATATTCAATGATCGAGAGCAATCAGCCTCTTACAGAGAAGATCGACTCTCGATATAACTTCGCCCATTAGAAAATCTTGTGTCATTGCAATTAAGATTCCCGATACTCATTTCTCTATTCATTATTTTATTGTCTACTTTTTGTACGTTGCTCATCGTCGCGAATAGCATTTGTGTGAGACGCTCTCAAGGGCAAGTAACGATTATAATATCTACAAAAAAATAGAGCATTCACTAATAATAAATCTAAACTGGATGAAGAATAATGGTTGTTTGGATTTTATTAGTTATGTTTTATTTAGAGTTCTTTTCATATTTCTTAAGTACAATTTTACGGGAGAATGAAATTGGGTTGAAGGGGAAAGAGAAGGGAAATATTGTCAGTTTCTAATGTAGAAAATATTTATTATTGTGTTTTAATCAATCACATAATTATAAATGTTAATGATTGGTAGTAATTTGTATTATTAATTAGTATTTTCTGATTGTTTATTCATTTAATTTGCATCGAAATGAGATTTGTCTTGGATCGCACTTACTTTGATACGAGTTTTTCTTCGGAATATTTAAGGGCGGCAATCCCTCAATTAAGACGAAATTTTCGACCACCCAGGGTCCCCCACCACGAAATCTCTTCGAGTTTTACCTGGAAGAGAAAGAGGGAGATAAAACAGTGTCACGGGCCACCGATCTTGACGCCTTTTATCCTTGAGGCCACCACCTCCTACAACGCGGCAGGTTCAGAGCGAGTTGCGATCTTTCGCTGCTTTATTTTACTGTCGATTTATCGAAGCGCGACCTCCGCGTGAGACAGGTGCAAACTAAATGCGTTTTGACGCGATCATTCTCATAATCTCTCGCAATTTGCTCCGCATAAATGGTTAACCTTCAAATAATAAATACCGTTGGAAATAATTCGTTTTTCTTCTCACCAAATGGGCATTTTTAATGGTTCCAAGTAACCTTCAAAGTAAACGAAAGATTTTATTGTTATTACTAAAACAATGTGATTTAACAATAACAATTTTCCGTATTTATTATCAGTTATAATACGCCGAGAGCTTGGAAATTATCAGGTATTTCCCGATAGCTTTGTTGCCTACCAACAGGCGCGTGAAGTTTGGCAGATCAAAATCTCGAGCGCGCAGCGCGAGAGATTTTGTGCCAAACTACACGCGCATGTCGCTAGGCAGGAAAGCTTGAGGGAAATATTTGATTAATTTGCAAGCTTGAAGGGTATTCGGAGGATTATTTTTTTCACCCGAATTTCAACCAATAGGTGTTTGGTATTTAACATCACGTGGTACCAGCAGAACCAAATAGTAATCTCGATAACTTTGATGTTTCTGACACTCACGTAGGTTACAAGCTCTTGAGAATTTTTTGTTTGTTACCTAGCAACAGCAGGGAAATTTTCAAAAAATCACCGATATAATTTCTGCTGGTATCACGTGTTCTTAAATACTAAGCTCCTATTGGTCGGAATTCGGATGAAAAAAATAATCAAATTAATTTTTAACACGAATTTTAAATATAAATTTTGTTAATTCTTATCAGCTTCCACGATTATAAAATAGTCAACAAAGATATTTTACCAAAGAACAAACATTTTTTTTCTATTGAGTCATTACCCCTTTGATTCAACGACGAGAGGAAAAACTTTGAGACATTTACAAGCTTGAAGATTGGCGTCCGACTAAAGTATCCCATGCAATAATAACCCAGCAATAATATCGCAAGTAAAAATATTCCATGTACAAAATATCCTATATAAAAAATATCTCCATACGTACTTAAATATCTTAAATGTAATATAATATATACACACGATAATTAAAATAAGTTTGGGTATATGTGTGTGTATGTATTATGTATATTATTATACTGTGATTGTTTTTGTGTGTGATTGTGTGGGATATTTATGAACCGATTATTTTTGCGCGGAGTATTTTGTACATGGAATATTATTTTGGGGTTATTTTTGTTTTGGTTATTATTGTTGGAATATTTTGACCTAGCGCCTGAAGATTCTATGGCTGAATCTAAAATCCCAGGATCGCGAACTGGACTCGAAACATTTACAAGTCGCATCGCTAATGGCTCTGTTAATCTTATTTGTTGGTTTCTTTTTTGCAGGATTACTCTCACGATGCTGTTGGCAACGATAGAGTGGATAATCGCCCGCGACGAGGACGACGTCGGCGGGTTTTCAGAAAATTAAAGATTTACCAGCGAGACGAAGAGATAATATAAAATTATCGGACTCGCGGGAACGAAACAATCCCTCTCTCTCTTCTCTTTATTTGTAGATGAGGCCTCCGTGGTGTGTTGGCTTGTCCTATGCCCCGCGACCAGTTAATGAGCCGCGTCCATTTTTTTTCGCGGCTCCTCAACTGCAGCATCTTTGGTTCATTTCAATCTGGATTTCTCTCTCTTTCTCTCTCTCTCTCTCTCTCTCTCTCTCTCTCTCTCTCTCTCTCTCTCTCCTTCTCACTCAAGTCTCACATTTTTCTGTATCCACTTTTCACCTCATCTTCACGCTTGTACAGCTCAATTATATATATAAAATGATCGAACAATCGTCGTATATATATGTATACCAAAACACTGGAGATTTACTCATCTTCCTTACTTTGTCGATGATCGTGGGAGAGTTGCAGAAACACGAATCTCGCAAATATTTCAAGATCGTGACAAGGAAAAATCCCGTTTTTTCCCTCCCGGCAAAATATTCTTTTCTGAAGATCTCAAGATCATTTTTTCATGTCATTTAAGCTTGGAAATATAGTGTATTAGATCATATCTCGCACCAGCATCAATTTCTTAATTTTATTAAATTTTTTGCTTCGAGATTTGATGATCATAAAGCTTCAAGATTTGCAATAATTGTTATGATTAAATTTAACAACACCTCGGTTCTTCTCTCATTATGCTTTTATATGTATATATTTGGAAGTTTCACAGCCAATGTAGAGAAATTTCCAAGTTGAATTTTATACGTGAGATGTATTCTTCGCACGTCGGTTACATTTGTTACAAAAGTTTAATTTGCATCGCGTGTGCGTTACGTGCTGATAAATTCGCTACATTTTTCCAGAGAGTCAGCATTGCAGATGTTTCTTTTTTGGTTTTCTTTCCCGTTAATTCTTCATCATCTCTTTATTCTCGAGTAATTTAAAGATTCTTCCATTTTGTCTGAGTCCATGAAAGTCCGTGTTATCGAGGTCGGAAGTTTATGAAAATAAATTTTTAAGTGCACAGCCTTAAGTGCTGTATTTATGAGTCATTGACACATGAATTGCGTCAGATTTGCAGAAGACAGAAAAAACGATGGTCTCCAAGAAAGAATGAGGTGAAAAAGTGAAGATGGGAGAGAAAGAGAGGGAGAGAAAGGACTTATGAAAAAAGAGACAAGTGCTCACACGGTGGGGAAATTAGAAGGACGTCGAAGAATGAAGAAAAAGAAGGAGAGAGAACATGGTAAAGTTGGAGGAAGGCGTCATGTAACAACTAATGACCCACGATTATGGATACAGCGCATGAAGAAAGTGGAAAAGAGACGGATTGACGAAAATCAAGTTTACATAAGAAAGAACGAGGGAGAACAGCTGTAAAGGTGTGTTAGTCAAAATGAAAAGTGTTGGTGAGTCTTGGAAACCACCTACAACTTCGATGGAATGAGCTGAGCAAACGGAACCACTCGGAACGAACACTCTCCAAAACTGTAAGAGTAAAAGAGAGAAAGACGAGAAGAGAGAAAAATGGAAAGAGAGAGAGCGAGGGAGAGAGAGAGAGAGAGAGAGAGAGAGAGAGAGAGAGAGAGAGAGAGTTAACTGCTGTTAACCACGATGTTTCCGTAGCGGGAGTCAGCCAATGAGAAACGAGTGGGCGCCGCGGGTAGGAGGAGACAGTTCCGCGCCGACGGGCGACGTAATCACCCGCAGCCGTGTGTATGTACTCTTTGCTTATGGTATTGGCTGGGTGCATGTACATATACTACTTTAAAAATAAGTGTGTATTGCGTATACGTTAAGCCTGAAAAAATGCGGAGCATGATTTTAGGTGGCGCTGACAGTATGCATGAATATGTAACACACTGATAATTGAATAGTATTAGTATTTTCGTGCACCCTGCCAATAGAATACTATCGTCTCCGTTTGACGTCGTTTCCCCTTTAACTTCTCTTTTCTTCTGTCTCTCTTTCTCTCTGTCTATCTCAATTCATTCGCGATCTCCTCCTCCTAACCTCCACCGTCGATGTTTCTGAGAGGCGACCTTTTTCCCCTCTCTTAATAGCCCCCCCAAGACTTGTGGGGGACCACGCTGAGGGCCCGACCGATCAAAGCAGCGGGAGGACCCACGCGCTACTCCCCACAACAAACATTTCTTTAGTCTCTCTTTCTCTCTCTTTTACTCTTTTCCCTACTTCTTTTTTTTCTTTGTCTCTCTCTCTCTCTGTCTCTCTCTTCTCCGTGGTTGTTGGGTCTCTGGAGACCGCGACCGACCCAGTCGCGAACTCGTGCGCTCTGCCACCTTTCGCCAGAGGGTCCCACGGACAAAACATCGCCGGCGGCAATCTCTTCCAGAGCCACGCGACAAACTAGCCTGTCGGCTGCTGTGTATGCCGGAGCAACTCTGCACACACATATAACTGCCCAACAGGCTTTAAGATGCGTCTGTTAACGAGTGCACTGCAAAAATAAACGCGTTGTTTCACCGCGTTTTAGGCATGTAAATGTTGAAGCCGATTTCTACACGCTTCTTGCCGTGTTACTGTACAAAATTACACGTTTGAGGCGTGTTGTAACAACATGGGCTAAGTGCGTTTCATCAACGCGGAGCTCCATGTTGCATCAACGCGGTTCTCCGTGTTGCATCAACACGTTTCAAGCGTATTCGACGTTGATGAAGCTCAATTATACATGGTTCCAGCCGTGTTGCTGTTCAATTGACACGCTTCACGCGTATTGTTGATGTATGTTTGTAAAAAGGCCAAAAATCCGTTGGAAAAAATTTATTTTTCAAGTATTTATTCCATTTCTGTCACATGCGATCGTTTCAGATCATTTCGCATGCTCCTCAGATTAGTTGTATTGAAGAAAAATTCCTACCTATATCCGGGGATTTGAACTGCTCTACCTACCTATCTTCATGTTCTAACGCACGCACGCTACCTATTACACTACCACGACCTTATGACTTTTTTGACCAAAAAGAATTTATATCATGCCTACTTTGTTGCTGGCTTGGTGGACTACCCATACCATAATCATATTTGGTATTCCCTGCTACGTTTGGTGTAAACATAAACACTGCGCGCCAGTTTTATGTTGTCTAACGATGTGGTGGAATCAAAAATCCTTCGACGTGCTCACAAAATAACACATTTCACATTTAAAATTATCCATGATGATGATTCTAAGAATGCTACCGGAACAAAACATACGCCATCTTGTATAAAACAACACGTATGCAATCACGTTGTTTTCTAGCGTATACCGTGTAGGTGAAAATGAACGTGTAGATTACGTAGTGTGTAGTTGTCCCGAAAGTGTGTTGTTTAGTGCTATCTGTGTTGAATCAACACACATGAAAGGTGCTGAAAAATTTAAAAAAAGGAATGTACCGTGTTGTCAAAAAGAACACGGCTCAGCGCGTTGTTTCAATGCGCCAAATCAAGCAACACGTGTTGTTGTAACACGATTCAGTTAAACTACACACGTATTAGGTGTGTTATGTGTTGATTCAATGCATTTAACAACACGCTTGTTTTCACAGTGTGTCGTCTGTTCTTACGTGGCAGAAGACATAGGGCCCCGTGAAAAGAAGCGGTTTTGATAATTATAAATTCACTATTATAATTACATCTACAACGGAATAATTCGAGGATTAAACAGTGGCTATGATCGATATGACTCTACAACGCATTTAGCTTTCCAAACTGGAGGTTTTCGTAATCATAATTTGTTGCAGCAATAGTCGGCAATGTCATACATTGAATAAATCTTCGATGTCTTGTCATGGTACTTGAAAAACCTCAAAATAAATCTCTTTCTCATCCATTTCAAATTATCTGGTTACTATAAACTCCACTTGAATAAATCTTGGAGAGTTCTGGTATATTCAAATAGTCAAAAATCTTGAATACAATGTTAAGATGCCATCAACGTAACGGTTAAGTTACGTCTACCTGACCAAAGTTTGGACTACCTGAAAACGGTACAAATAGAGCTAATGTATATGTTTCTTTTTTTACCAAACTCCTCAGACATTGTGCCTTCTCATCGACTGTATTGTTCTGTGAAAAGAGGCAGCAAGAAAGGCAACATCATCTTCAAAAAGGCAATATTTTTAGTTTCAAGGCTATAGAAATGGTTTTTGTGGATATATATTTTCTATAAATATCGAGCGAAAATTCGGAAGGTCCGGATAACCTGCTACTGCTTTTATGATACCTTGTATTAATTATCTATCGTGTGGAGCGTTCAAAATTGACAAAAATGAGGCGCGAGAGGAAGCTCCAGTTTGGAACACGCCACGGTCAGTTAGTCTGTGTAATTTCGTATTATTATCTCATTTACTCTTGCGTTTATACATACATGTATATAAAATATAATGGAAACTAAGTATTGAGAACGTGCTCTTATTTCCTTTGAAGAAGAGGCACATTAAGTGCCGCGTAACCCGTTGGCTTCGAAATTTGTTTTATCAGCATTAACACCTACGAATCTCAGATTGCTTTTCTTCACGGTCCGCGCGATAATGAAGGCATCAAAAAATTAATCAGCATGACAATCTCGGCCATCCCAACAAAATTGTATCATAACGGATTCAATGGGCAATGTGCATCGATTCTCTCCAACAAAACTTTCTTGCAATCAATCGACCATGAACATGGTAAATCAAGAATACAAATTAAAAAAAGAATTCAAGTCTTTTTCGTCCTAAATAACAGTCGTAAAATTTGGAAAATATAATTCCATTAATTTATTTGTCTAATCGTTTACAGCAGCTGCGACTGCCTTTTCCATTGGATTGAGTTGGCAGGTGTATTGAAACGAATGACGAAAAGGACGGATGATGGAACTAAAAAAAGCGGTTTCCCAATCCGACCGATTAATCCGGCCGATCATAGTGACGATGATCTATCCATGACGAGTCTTCCAAGACAACGGAGAATAATAATCTCCGACACCTGCTCGACCTACATGCCAATCAACCTGGAATACCATTCGCTTGGAAAAACCATTAAATATTTTTCCGAGAGAAAGGATCATAGTTTGGTCGAAAATTATCATAATAGGTAGGAAAAGTAAGTCGAAAACGATCAATTGCCGATGACTTTTAATCGAAAAATATATAATTTTACCATTATTCGTAAGGGCATTGTAAATGAATCCAAAATTTAATATCCACCAGAATAAAAATGTGTAATTACGTATTTTTCAACTATGAAACTTCCGCCAAATTCGCCTGCAGTTTTAGTTCATTGTTAGCGTCCATACATGGTAGTTTGCTCATTAAGATGTCATTCAACATTTGAGTAATCGAAATAACTTGTTTTCCGATGAAAATGTCCGAAGCCTTTCTTTAATGGCCATCATTAACTCGTTCCCTCGTCATAAACGTATTCTCAATTATGAATCTTCCTCTCGCTGGGATCAAGGAGTGAGGAACGTGATAGTAGAGTAAGGTCTTTACGGAGTGATGTATTGGACGTTGAATGAAGAGATTTATATACGTAAATGAGACTGATGGGAGGATGGAGCGTACGAGAAAAGAGGTAGAACATGCTGGAGGTTCGTCGCGTACAGAAATGAACCATATAGTGAGAGGTCAGATTGGCGTGATCCATAGTGAAAGATAGGATTAAATGATGAACGACGTATCGTAGGTGCTTAACGTTAACTTAACGGCCGCCGTCGCTTCGCGGCTGGGATCTTCATTGAAAACGGTAATTACGTTAGTATCGTGAATAAACTCGAAGGCCTGCGGGTATTCCCGAAGAAAGGCGTATCGGAAAGATGAAAATTAGCCTGACTCTCAATGCCTCCTGGCGTAAGAAACAAGTCCGACTTGTGTATGCAACGAATCTTGGCAACGAAAAAGACATGGTTTTGAAAATTTGTTGAGTGAAGCAAACGAAGGGCGATGAGACATAGGCCTTTATACGAAATCTATCAAGCTTGTATGGATCTGGGGAGGATGTGCGAGAACTTATAGTGGAGAATTTGCACTCCTGAAGCTTCGAGATCCTTACTCTAGCCTGAGGCGCCCTTTGCCACTGGATCATCCATCCGCGTCCACGCGACGCCTTCGCTCTTCATATAAACACCGGCTCTGAAGCTATTGCATATTTATCTCCCTTACCAAGATTCTAGAAGTCTTTGATTTCCATTTTTTTTTGCATGTAACATAATTTCTATCAGTCTAGAAGTCTTTGATTTCCATTTTTTTTTGCATGTAACATAATTTCTATCAGGTACAGAGAGTGATTCGGATGAGCGGGGATTGATGACGTGTCTTGATAATAACGAGCTATATTTTTGGGTCGAGAATTGAGACAACGGAAGTGAAAGTAAGGGTTGTTTTAAGAGAATCATTTCTACCAGCTTTTGGTCGTTTACTGACGATACTTGTATTCATAAAATTTGCTCGTTCTTCCAAATCTACAAACATGTTTTCCAGCTTATTTTTCTATTCAAGAGAATTATAAATCTTATTAAAACCACCTATGAAGCGCTTCTTTTTCTGCAAAGCAACGTGCCAAGGACGTACAGTTACTAACCTCATCAACACGTTAATCATAAGTATGTCGGAGACATACGAATGCTAGGCAATGGGGAAAAAACGAGAGTGAAGGGTGGACGTTTCTTGGAGCGTCTATAGGGAGCTCTGTTGGCTTGTTAAAGCGTCAGGTGCCGGTAACCGTTGACGCGCGGCCGTTACCGTCAGGTTGGGCCACATACAGGGCTGGAGAAATTTTACCTCACGAGGAGAGCGTTCGCTACTGCTAGAAAAAAATACATATATACTTGCGGGCCACAGACAATAATAATATATGCCATTAATAAGAATACGAAAGTCGCACTTTGCGTGCGTGCTCCGGTTCTTAAAGGAATAATAAACATACACACATTTATATGTCTATCGCTTTCTCTCACTCTCCCTTATCGCTTGAGGGCCATGTGCGAGCGCCCCCGAAGGGTGAAGACCTCACATATGAGTTTATATCTGTATATCTGATTGCTATACCCATGCGTGCGTGTGTGTGTGTGTGTATATATATATGCCATGTATATATAGACATATAAATGAATATTTGACGGTTGAATGCCACGTTTTTGGGGGGCCTAAAAGTGGCGGACGAGCGAATACCAGCTGATTCCAACATGTGCTTCCCGCGCATAGGTATTTTTCATCGGCTTCGTCTTGTCTAGTCGTTCGAGGGCTGTGGGATTTCTTCTTTTTCGTTTTTCCCTTTTTTAGGAGGGGTGGGAAGACAAGAATACTTTCTTACCCTTCAATGTGAGAATGTTGAATTTGAAGTGGGCATTACCCCTCAGGAACGTTGTGGACTAAGGGCTCGTAATGTTTATAATGGTTGCTTCCTTTTTCCCCTCTGTCTCTTGCAGTAATTAGTATGAAGATAATGTAAAGAGTCGTGAAATGTATCAAAATAATATTTTCGTAATAATGAATGTACAAAAGAAATTTAGATAAATATTCATAATTAAAAATATATATTTCGGAACCGGAAACGAGTCCTTCTAAAATTCGCGTGGACTCGATAAGGAATTGGGCACACATACTTAATTATCATTATCCTGGGGGGAGAAACGAAGAGCAAAGAACTCGACGGAGATTATTTTATGCACCCTCGCACGAACACTCTTCGTGTGACCGCAAAACGCGATTAAGCGATTTCAAGAGCTCGAACGGTGAGCAAATTTTTTGGCAGCAATTAGGACAGATCGAGGACTAGATATATACTAAGATCTGAAGAGACCAAAGTTGACACGAATATTTCGTGATACTGCTTGTACGATTTTTTGGAGATGAAAAAGGGAGAATGGAGTCCAGGTGGAATTAATAAGGCTGGATATTATCGACGATGAATAAATATGATGATTGATCGAGCTATCGTTAATATAGAATTGCACCTGCTCTTGTATACCGAAATGCATGAGCAACACGCCAGGCTCCGTCCACAAGGATCATCGACCTAATTAAAAATTCTAATGAAAAAGATATACTTCTCAAGTCATTTTTCATTATTTTTCCATTTTTCTTCAGAATACTCTTGATAATCTCTCATATTTGACACACTGTCGAAAATAAAGTGTATAATTTTGTATTTTGTACATTCGTAACTAAATGTTTTATATTCAAATTGAATATCATGTTCAAAAAAGTGATTACGAAAATTAAGGTGCCCTTTCGACGTAAAAAAATTATTTCCCCGCATACACTCTAAAAATATAAAAAATATACATAAAAAAATACATTAATCAGTTATTTTTTAAATTACATTATTTCTTTTGCTTAAAAAAATACAAGTCATCCTGTAAATAAGGCCAGGCCACTACTGACATTTGACTGCAGGACCCAAATAAATCATTGAGATAAAGGGTATCGATGTATTCAAAATAATATTTCAAGAAACATTATTCGAGTGCTTATCGTTTGAAACGATAAAATAAAGAATCGTATAAAAGGTCATTATCTCAAATAACACATTTCGCAGGGTCTGGTGGACGTGTCCCATTGAAGGTACGTGTAATATCCATTACACGGGTTGATCAGGTATTCGAGGCACGCACATTAGGTGCAGGGTTGATTGAACGAGAGAGGTGAATAGGGAGAGCAGATGGAGGAGGGTAGAGGAAGGAATACGACGAGAATAGGACCGAGAGAGAGAGAGAGAGAGAGAGAGAGAAGGAGGAGAAAAAAGGGAGAAACTAACGTTCCTCGGTGTATCCTGAAAATGCACACACACGTATAAACCTTTTACTTTACTGTACGATCCTCATGCACTGTAACAGGTGATCCAGCTGTTTTCAGTGTTTAGCAGTACGAGAGAACGAGGGAACAAGTGCAACGAGAACACTACACTTTCCTTCTCCTCCCTCCTTCTCTCTTGCTCTCTCCCGTAATTTTAAAAACTCCCTACATTACAGAGTAGCATAGTAGGAGCACATGGGATGTATTAGAATTCAGTTTTTAGGCCTGTTGTTGAGTCTTGCGAGCTGCGTTGACTCCAAAAGAGCGACAGAAGTCGATGATACGAGAAGAGAGAATAGGAAGAGAGGGAGAGAAGAGAGAAAGGGAAAAGAGAGCTAAGAGGGTGCATAACTATTTGAGTAAAACAGGGCGTAACGTGAAATGTGCTTTTTTGCCCGCAACTGTACGACCGTTGAACCGTCGGACAACCGTCGTTGAGTTAGCGAACCCAATGTCCATTACACTTGGATTACCTAATTTATTCGTACTCGTAGCGCACAGTAAAATGATATTATACGAAAAAAATAAAACAGGCAATGACCCAGACGAGAATAACAGCTTCACTGTTCGCATCATTAGCATAAAAATTAATTCCATCAGTATAGTATTGTCACTATAATATCAGAATTTGATCACGTCATTTTATCTGGCTATCAGTCTAATTACAAAGATTTCCATTTCGTCGGAGTGATGTAGGGACATATTGGAGGCCAGTTTTGTAGGATATCGAAGTGCGAATAGAAGGGGTTGAACCATATAAATATAATACTATATTGGTATATATATTTATGTGTAGTATTGTTTTGCACGAGGGTGCAAGAGGGCGAAACGTTTTTCACACGCTTTGGATACGCATACTTGACTACGAATAATATCGACTTTAACCGCATTGTGAACAGTATTTACATATAGATATACATATGTATATGTGTATGAGGATACAGCAAGCAAGCGCGTTGATTTACAAGCCATGGAATTATCCGAAAAAGTTTGAATACAACAGAAAAAAGAGAGCAAAAATTTTCATCGAAATATCCAATTTAGTTCCGGCACAGGATGAGAATCTCCCGGTAAAATAAACGTGAGAGGGAAAGGTTTTCACCCCGTGCTTCGCGAAGCGAGGTTCCGTTCCGGCGTTTTGTATTATTTTACCGAAATAGACTTACATATATACGTATATGTGAATGTATATACGGATCTGTTGTATCGTTGCATCTAATTAAAAGCCTTCCAGTAAAGTCTCGTTTCCTCAACCTGTGTCGGAATTTATTAGACAAATTTTCTCGGACCCCCGGAGGGGTTGATCAACAATTATATTCAATACATTTTTTTCCTGTCTGCAGATACGATTTGAATAAATGAACGGGGATCCATTTCCGACCAGAATCTATGAGAATCTGCGGGAAAAGAGAATTCATTTGAAAGTATTTTATAATTTGAAAAATTGTATTATTTGGCAGCTATTTTTATTGATTCGCCATAATTATTTAAGAAATGTCTGAGATTCGCTTTTATTTTCATTTATCATTTGATTTTTGGTTGTAAGAGGCGGCTCCTCTTGTGATCTTAAAAATCGATCTACCTTCGAACCAAAACACTCGAATCTCTCTCTCTCTCTCTCTTTTCCCCCCTCTCCTTGTTTTCTTTGGATCATCGACCCAACCTCTCGATTGGCAAAACTAATCTTCGCTTTTCGCGCTCGAATTGCTTCGGTCTCGCCGCACTGTAACTGGGCCTCTCAGGAGTATTACAGTCGCGGTCTACGATATAGCTTCGCCAGCCCACCTGTCGTCGTTCCGCGTTACTGGGGGAAGAGGGTGTGAAGACCGCAACGATTTAGTGCAGAAAATTAGATGAAAAAAGAAGAGGAACCGCGTGAGGCCTAAGTGTAAAACGGAGGCTTATTCGTCAGCTAACAAAACAAATAATAAAATAAATTCACTCTGAGACGGTTGTACGTTTATAAAACAAAAAATTAATACTCATTAGGGTTATTTATATCCAAAAAATAATTTATATAATTAATCCTACTGGAAAATGAGTTCTGTAGTAAAAATTTTCAAAGTTACAGTTCAATCTTTTTATTTTCAAAATAATTCGAATAATCACGATTGGAAAATCGAATCGTTAATACGACAATGGCGAATTCGATCCACACAAAGTTTCAACGAAGTGGCAAAGACCTGATAATATATTTAAGAAGCATTGATACAGAAGCGGAGCAAAGTTTCCTCGTTAGTTCAAAAGAAAAAGAGAGAAAGAAGCATCGGTCCCGCGCTTAGCGCGTTAGACAGAGAGAGGGGGGAGGGGGTAAATGGGCTTTGCACAGGAGAGCGGGAGAGCTGACGGGGCCTCATGCCCCGTAAAACACAACGCGAAGGAAGAGAAGGAGGTGGAGGTGGAGTGGCAAAGGCAAACGTAGCAGGAGAGTGAGTGAGAGAGAGGGACAGAGAGATAGTTCGAGGGAAGGAGGAGGAGGAGGAGGAGGAGGAGGAGGGTTAGGTAAAGCAAGAGCGGAGGTGAAGCGCGACCGGCCCTCTCTGCTCGAGGGGGCCCGTGGCTAGTCCAGTACGGGACAGCACGCCTCCTGCTGCACGCTCCACGAGGTACGCAGGCCTAGATACACCAAGATCTTGTGTCTTTACTTGCTCTGGTCTCGTACTTTTCAGTGCATACAAAAAAAGAATTAAAAAAGAAAAAAGAACTCGATGTTCGACCATTTTTGACAGATCGTGGACTGTCGTTATTCGAGAATCAATTTAGTTTTGTTTTTATTTAATACTCGTTCGATCCTTCGTGCGCGGCGTGACACCGGAGCTGTCTAATTGTTTTAGTTAATAATAGTTTTTTTTTTATATATTTTGTTTATACGTTAAATTCGAATCGGCAAAAAAGATCGATAGATTTTGTGCGCGGTTCGATCGAACGGTTGTGTTTTCCTGACTATCGCTCACCGAGACTCTTCTAACCAACTTTGAAGTTTCGTCGATCACATACAACGGGGGATTTCCCCCATTTTTCTTTTGAAGTGTTTTCGACATCGAATCACCACAGTTTTCGTCCACCACCAGTCGACCATTTCTGTCCACCACTTCTCCACCAGAACGTCATCATCTTCGTCAACGATCTCCGACTGACTATACACTCGCAGGGACTCTCTAATCTGTGCCCACCCACTCACTACCACCATCAACATCACGATATTTCTTTACCACCACCAACTACTCACGCTCATCTCTTTTTCTCTCTCTCCCACCCTCCCCTCGATCATCAGCCGGGACCACCACTCGTGTTCCCGCGATTCAACAATACGCTTCGCGAACTGTGACCGCGGTTGTGGCGCGCGCGCGCCTTTACGAGATCGATCGAGCGAAATCGCACGCGCCCACCCAATTAATATATGTATACATATAAACGTACATGCATGATTGTCCGATATATCAGCTCGAAAAATCGTCCGTGTGCATCCAACGGCAAAGACGACATCCACAAGTGTCACCTTCGTCTCTGTTTCGCATTTTTTCGTATACCGATCTCATTCGTTTAATTCCTACGATTGCTTCCTATCAAAGTGGTGTTAAGAGATTGAGGGACTCATGAAATTTCACGCCTATCGTATGATTTGTGTTCATGGAATTTCTGCAGAGTTCGACGACGACTTGATTGATCGAGATCGTTAAGAATAGAAAAACATCGCAAGAATTTTTTTTTGTGGACTCGTCGTTTGTGCGGATTTACGAGTACTTCTAGAATTTTTTTTAAACACCAGAAAGTTATCGCAAATAGTGTTCTTCGTCCGTCGGTTAAAGACTTACTTTTTTTCACTGAGTTTTGAGAAAAAATAAATCGGCTTCTCTTGATCTTCAATTTTTTTTACATTTTCTCTCGGGAGACTAGAGTGTGGATAAGTGAGAATCGCATGTTTTCTGTGTTACTGATTCGTGTTAAGTTGGAACGAGGGAATAAAAATAAAACAAAAACGAAAGATATAAATAAGAAATAGTGCGGGAGTGTTACAGTGACTCGGTACCGAGAGACTTCAACGCTGAGACAAGCGAGATCGTAGGAATACGCGCTGCTGCTGTTGCAGTCGACGTTTAGGTGAGTTTGTCACTTATTTTTTCGATGACATAACAAATATCCTAATTATTTTTATATACTGTTATAAAGAATGTAAGTCATTAATCATGTCCATTAAAAAAAATTAAATACCTATAATTGTGTAATTTCCATTTAAACTATAAATGGGTCTTACAAACTGCTATTAAAAACTGCTCAATACACCAAGATGTATCTTCTTAAAGATGAGAGCCAAAAAGTATCAATTACACTTCACCACAATCAGAAAACAGTTTTCAAACGTGGATAATCCTCTTAGTGAGCTCAGGATTTTTCTGTTTGGAGCCCTAGAAAAGCCGATTAAACTTTTGGCGGGAAATCGATTCTGTATCCTTCTTAAACCAGACAAATCCTTAATCCAATAAAACCAGCTTTGACCCGGACCAACCGCACAGGTGGTGACGTCGTAATCGTTCGTGGGCTTTCAGGTTCTTTCATTTTTTCATTTTGTTGAGGAAAAAAGAGGGCGATAATGGTGAACGTTACAATCGTTTTGTCAACGAGGGTCGTCGGCGCCTCTGACCGTCGGGAAACGTACACTAATGGTTTCATATTTATATATATATATATATATCTATAATGTATATAAAGATGTGTAGTGGGGTCGTATGAAAGGATCGAGGATGAGATCCAAGATCGAGATCAAGAAAACACCTGTGCCGTATTTTCCTTCTGTACATATGTCTTTTTTTATATGTGCTTCCATCGCTATTTGTCCCTGCCTCGCTCGCTCGCTCTTGAGACACTCAGGTCATCGTACCTCTCGTAAGCACCCCTTGAAAAAAGAAATTCATTCCTAATCGTCGACCAGACCTTCCGAGACATCTGCCTTCCTCTGTTTATAATTTAAGGGCGCGAGCCACCCTTGCTTTCATTTTTGCCTAAAAAAAGAGTCTTACCCTTGACTCCTTCGCATCGCGAAATGAAAGGAAATTTCTTGCTATCTTCCCCTAGGGCGAAGATATCCCAAATGTAAAGCAATTTCTCTTAGCAAGTTTACGTACGTGTACGCATATGAAAAGTACTTAAGTATATACGTCGGTGGGGTTTTTTGAAACAGAGGGTACGAAACTCGCCCCCGAGACAACTGCGTGTCCGAGACTCTCCCCCAGGCAGTTGGCTTTTGCGTCAGGTGGCCATCGTCATTTGTAGAGACCTAAGACGCGCCCTGAGAGTCAAGCCCCCTTTTCCATCAAAATTTTGTTGAGCTATAGTATTCTTGCATGTACAAAATGTCGTTATAGAAAAGTTGCTTATTTTTCGTCGTGTATATCGCGACGAAAAATCGATGGGGTGGCTTATACTTCCTGAGTCTTGGAAAAATAAAAACCGTTATGGGAGGGTGGAACCGTGAATTACCGAAAACGAAAAAATCGCTTGGACGATAATTGAAATAATTTTTTTTTCTAAATAGTTATAAGAGCAGTCATTACTTTTGGTGAAGGTTCAAACAACATTTTTCTTGTTTTCTTTACCTATCGACTTATCTGATTTCTAGTACAATTTGCACTAAACGCCCAATGTCATGAATCTTCCTGTTTTATTTTGGCTCTCTTATCATCGCTTTTCAATTACGTACACGTAATACGTTATAAATATATACATACGATGCAAAATACAAATACCAGTTAATCTCGTGAAAGTTGTTTCATTCGATTATTATTAAGCAAGTGGTCCAGTGGACGATTATTGTAAATCGCGGGGGAGAGATCGATTGGTCACGACTCGGCCTTCGGGACGTTTATTCGCAATGTATGTATGGTTACATATATATAAATCGATACATATATGTACCTACTTCTATATATGCCCTGCTGTGGCCCTCAGCTCCAAGTCCTCTCTATACACGTCGTGCAGTGTGTTCAAGTATGAATATTCGAAATTGCTAATAAATAATGTCTGTCAGCGTCGTGCACGTCATGCCATAACTCTTGCTTTCATATTTTTTTGTTTTCGCTCAAATTTCTCTTCCTTCAGTTGTCTTACTTCGGTCGCTCTAGTTATGATTTTTGTTCGACCTTCTTGCGACACGATAGGTCGAGATTAGAATAAAAATAATTAAGGACTTTACTTGGGCAAGTTTAAGATGGCTAAACGAGATGAAAGTATAGAAAACTTTATTCGAGCTTGATAAAGATTCAAATATTATAATATATAATATTATAAATATATATATTTATAATATATAATATTATAAAATATATAAGCAATTGTTATCTTTCAACGCCAACGATAAGAAATAGATTGTTTACAACCATTTTTTTCTCATTTATATATTTCGTCTCATTGCGAATCACGATGTTTTTGTAGTTCGTTTTATATTCGAAGGAGGAGGGAAGCTCTCCTTGATCAATGCTTAATTATCGTTTGACACAGTTCGAGTCTTGCAATATTATATATATATATATGTATATTGCAGAACGCTTATTTACAGTTAATTTGTGATGATGCTGTTACTGCAACACCGGAGTCAACCTGACGACGATAGTGGGTAGGCAGAAACGCGTTTTCTCGGGAGTTATTATTAATTATGCAGACGTATTAGGCAATTGAGAAGAATTTTAATTTGCTTAATTCATGATACGGAATAATAAAAAATAATTATATGTGATGGCATAACATAATATTTGGCTTATAAAAAATGCAATGGAATTAACATGTCATCGAAAATTGACACAAGTTGCAAATTTTATTACGATCCATTGTTGCAAATATTGTTTTTATGTGACAAGAAAAGATTCCTTTCCCATTAAGCTTAAAGTTTACTTTAATTCAGACGTAAAACATTTGAGTAATAAAAAAAATGCCAAACGAGAGCTCGTGCATAAACTTGGTTCTCAATTTCAATTAAAATGGATTTTGACACTTGTATATATGAAAGTAATTAGATTCTCGTTGAAAAAAATCCTCTTCGATTTGTGCAAATCATTTCCCGTTTGTCCTTGGATCAAACGGTATATAATTTAGCCCCGGTTAAATTACTCAGGTATATAATTGAAGGGAAAATCTCGGGAATATTTCACCGCTTCATCTCGTACAGTTGGATTGCGTGATGTGTCATGCAACTGATAGCCGGGGCGAATGCTCTTAGAGCTCTTGAAGAAAATGCCGGTTAGCAATTCTCGCTCCCGAACGCACACGTACACATATATAAAAATAAAAATCAATATATCATATATATATTTATATGTAACACACGTTTAGATACATGTACATATCTATATTTCATTCACACGAGGTTGAGATGCAAGGAGTGTGCCTACGCCCCGGTCCTCTTCTTATTTCGTTTATTATATCGAACAACTTATCCAATGGTTAATTGCAGCTTGGCACCGCGGATTTGAGTACACTCTTCATTATACAGTTAACCAGACATCGGGATAACTTCGCGATTTATACATAAACTTACACACACATATGCACACACTTATTACATATTAATAAATCAATGAGATAGAGATTCGCATGACAGTGCTTGAATCTCTTGCCATATTTCAGCTCTAACCAAATGAGCATTATCAAAAACTAACTGTTCATCAAGTATTCGAAATCTTTTGCAAAAACGTATTCGTCTTTCGATATATCTCCACAAATAACTAAACAAAGTAATCGAATCCTCAAACAGTGATTCAATCGCTGCTAATTTGTACTCTTCAACGGGTGGAAACGAAATGCTTTAACCCACATTATCCCAAGGGTTAACCAGTGTGGCTCAAGTATTTTTTGCTCCTTGGCGACACGATATAAATATATTCTTGCGCTAGAATAAGCTCTTCCAGCATCCTCAGCAGGAGCATGGAGAATGCACACTTATTGCTCATTCGTCTCTGTGGAAGATAACACACTTACACATGGACAGGTTGGGTCCGCGCCCTGGCACACTCTGGATGTAACGCTCGATCGTTCGTTTTCACGTACACGCTCTCGTGCTTACGTACCAAGTAGCTCGAATTCTATTTATAGTACTCCTCGCTCTGCTCGCAAATGTTCTACATATATATATTTGTGTACATATATATATATGCTTGTATACTTGAGCACATGGATCTAAGACCACTCTGGTAAACTACAAATACCATCTATGCTGTACTTACACAAACATGTATATAATGAAGGAACATATTCGTACTAGATGGGAGGTTTAACCATGTTTTTGCATAACTGTATTTGTGCATACGAATACAAACGTCGATACTCACTCATGTATTTATCGTACGGATACATGTATGTATGTTTATGGATATACGTATTTTGCTATCACGTTAGTTTAACCGGCGAATAGTTGCTCCATGTGTGTTTTACTGAGCGAGGAAAAGAGCTACATCGAAGTTGCAGCGTCGTGCCACACCTGGCCCCGATTGCACTTTTATATATGCATAGGATGTTTTACGTCAAATTGACCTGTACTTTTGATTCTTTGTACTATTTTTTGGTAGAAAATAAAAGTAAAAATGGCGAAGGATTCTCTTGATTGTATAAGACACCGAGTAGTTGATTGATCGACGAAAAGATTTGCACAAAATATTAATCGTCGTTTTCGTATACACTATTTATAAAAAAATACGTAAATAAACATGTGATTACGTGAATAGACACAGATTGCGGGAGAAAATCCTTCACTCAAGTTCGTCAGAGCTGGAAGTACGTCGGATAATAAATCGTAAAACAAAAGTTGAAGAATTTCATTTCTTTTGCTTACACGTTTTTCTCTTCGTAACTGACTGGTGAACCGGATTACGTATCTTACGTTAGCGCTTGTACGTAAATATAGTCAAGTTACAGAAGGGACAACTGGGATTATCTCTCTCGCACGAGAGCACACGCGATGCGTATCGATCTTTCGCACCTGTTCGTACGATCGATCGCGATATCGCGGAGAAAAATTTCTAATCTTTTTTTCCCTTCTTGCCACTTCCGATTTTTCTCTTCACAATCACGAACACAACATGGAACCTGTTTTTTAGTCGATGTTAGACGATTACGCGAACGCATCCTTGTATTTTATATTGACTGATGAAGAAAAATAAGAAACTCGGAAAAAAATGTAGACATCGCGAGTAAAAAGATGTAGTCATCCGTATCAATCGGGAAAATTGCATAATGCTCGAAGATCCTGATACCATTATCGTATATAATTATTAAATGCGTGTGTGTATTTAAATAGACTTAAAAAACGTACTTTGTGGCATATATGGGAGAGCAAAAAGTGCTGTATAATTGTTCTCTTAATTATAATTAACGATCGTAAAACTAAATAGTTACAATCAACGCACAATTACGATTTATGATGATTGGGGGATGACTAAACTAAATAATAATAACATTGATAATATTCCAGAATCGAATAACAGTAACGACGATCCTCTGAAAATAATTTAACAATATTCGATAATTATTTTAAAAAATGTACACGCCAATTTAAATGAATTATATCGTTTCGATTGAAAAATGGATTAAAAAAATGACTTTCGCCTTCAAGGCAAGTCACAATTATTACAAACAAAAACGTATACATATTTAAATTGAAGTCAAACTTGGTCGGGGACAGTAAATACCTGTACAGGTAGACGAATGTGCTCTCTTACTGATAATGCGACATAATTCATTACTTTGAGGCCTTTGCTTCTTATACACAAATATATATTTATATAAAAATGAATAAATAAATAAATATATGTACGAATATATACGTATATACATGTATATATCGTAGTGTTGCTGTATTGCACATTCTGATATCAGGTGCACGTAAAACACGCGCGAAGGACCTCGACCGAGTATACAAGTACACAATCCAGCACTTAGCAGCTTTGTCACTCCTCTTTGCCCGCCTATTATAACGTAGCGTGCTCGTACTTACATATATATCGATGACTAAGAATGAAAAGGGCTTAATTGCTGAATTAAAAAAGGTAAAGGACTTGGAAAGAGTCCTTAGGACTCTAAGAAGTTTGTACATGTACATTCTTCAGTGTATATATATATATATATATATATATATATATATATATATATATATATGTAGCAAACGCTTATCTGGTATTATTCCTGAGCTCTTGTGCTTCTGGTCCAGGTTTCTTAGGGCTGCGTACATCGACATTGTATTAGTCGCTGAGATAATTGGACTCGAGTGTATATTATAATAGGATTTACATTTATACATGCATATCGATTATTTAAGACGAGAAGAGCGTTTGATCTACGTAGATGCACTTTACATACGCCCTTTTCACAGTAAACTATTAATACATCGACATAAAACACGTCTGAGTGGGGCTTGGGTGATAGAAAAAGCTAGATACAGCGAACAAGAGCTCTCGCAAAGTAATGGCGATCCTACCTTGATAATGCTCGGAGAATCCTTGAATCGTATAAATTAAATGAAACTTAATTAATTGGCCACTCGTAGTTACGGTATTAATCAAGAATTCAAAGTTTCGTGCACTGTATCTCCACTAATTCTTTAGAATTTATTTATTTGTGCGGTTTGCGTAGTTAGAGAAAAAAACAATAGGGGAATCGATATAGGTTTGCTAGAGATACCGGAAGTTACAAGTGTTCGACCCCCTCATTGACTACAATTTTCCGTTGGCTTGCTCACGTTTATATGGGCACCAACCCTTTCGGACAGGTGCTTCAGACTTTCATGCATAAGGGAAATATTTCACAGTCACCCTGTACGTGAAACGACCGGAATTTTGCTTCCCTCATTTTTATGCACAACGTGTCACGGCTTTTATTACGATGTTTAACTCCACCCAAAGAGGTGGCTCATGTTGGATCACTTATTAACGATAAGCTGAGCAAATGCTCACTATTTGCGAGCGGAATTGTGCAACAAGTGGAAGCTTTTAGTGTCAGGTGCATAATGACACACGTGCGGTGACTTTTCATTTATGGTTTTCGTTCTACGAATGCATTTCGAATTTTTTCCGATAGGTACTTCACATGAATGTTGAAAAATCATTTTTTATGTGATTAAAACAAACTCAGCAATGCAGTTACCAGAATTAATCATGATGGGTAATTTGGCATTTTTTTTTATTGATACCGGAATAAAAAATTTACTTCTCGTTTTATTTTTATAAGTCTGTAATTAAAAGATGTTTCAATTTTGAATTAGAAATAAATAATCTCTTTTTACTTTACCCTCGTTACGCCCATGCAAACTGCACCTAATTATTATTTTTTATCGGTATCAAAAAATTCATATTTTTTAACGCTCGATACTAATTTGATAGCTCGTAGGTATTGTTACTAGTTTAACATGGAGGTTTCGAGTCAAATAAATTTATGAACGTGCATATGTTGAACAAACTTAATATATCGTATTCTTCGATAATAAATTTAGCCGTTAAGCAAACGCGATTCGTATTATTGTCTCTCGGGGTTGCGATTTTTCGCGGCTTATTTTAACGAGGAGACTAACACCGGTCAAGACAACGTGAATTTTAGTACTTGGCACGCACCGCGCAGTTGCGACATCGAAGAAATCGTGGCGAGAGTGTCCCTTTAACTGCACAATGCCCTGATCTCCTCGGTCTTTAACAATCATTATTTGCGAACTCGGTCCTATCCGAGATCGGATCGGATGAGATCGAATCGCGATCGAACAATTCTTCTCTCTCTCTCTCTCCCCCTCTCCCTCTTACTCTTGTTCTTCGATCTCTTCTCTTATTGTGTTCTCCATCCTTGTCTCTTGAAACTGTTATTCAGACTTTTCAAACTGCAAATAAACCACCTGGTTTCTCTTTCTCTCACTTTCTCTCACGCACTTTGCCAGAAATACCATGAACCCCTTTTTTCTACCCCTGAAAAGACGATCAGTTTTCGAAAAATCATTCGTTTCATCGTTTGTTATCTACTTAAAATTATGAAAAATTTTTATGTACTCACATAATTTGGTTCCAAAAAGAAATTTCAAAAAGATTAATGTGAATGTCCAAAAATGATGCGAATGAAGAGTCTATGAAATTCGAAATGACCCTTCGTGTCACAATTAAATGTAAATCTTTGAAGAGCCGGATGTGCCGCCATTTTGACACTTTAAAGGCAGAATCACGAGTATAAGGGGTGTATATTTTCTCCAGGGATAAGAGTGTTATAAACGTCGTGTGAGCAACAGGGGGAGAAAGAGAGACTCTGGTCACTTTATGCTCTCCTAGTTGCTAGCTGGTTATTTCTCTGCTCCCGCTTCTGTGGTCGCTCGATTCTTTCTTAACGTCCGACTTACATCGTTATTCACATATATCCTTATCCCTCTTTCGGTCCCATTATATATACTTCCTCCCTCAAACTCACATATACATGTATATACATATTTATGTATATTTAACCTTTCGCGTATAAGTCAGAGCGAACTCGTGTGATAAAACAAAAACATCCGTCTATACATAAACTTTGAATGGTTTTATAACAAATAAAGGATATGTGGATAAACATACAGGCTGTTTCAGTTATGAAACAACGATGTAATCGAACTAAAAAGCCAAACATAATATTATTTTGGAAATAAGCTTAAGATATTCATTTCCCTGCTCTAAAAATGGATTTTACGTTGTTAACACAAACTAAAACTTGATCAGTACTTTTGGGGTTGAAAAAACGTTCGTGTGCAATCGATATGAAATAGAATCGTTTTCGAATCGAATAGTATTCTGATTAATTGACAATGTATGCATCGTTATATCGATTTGTGATTCTCTTTTAACAGTTCGAATTTAACTGAGAAAACATTGAATTATAAACGAGATTTAAAAATTTTTAATGTTTTTAAGTGGGTTAACAGGAATATCGTAAGTTTTGAACGATCCTGTAAATTCATAAAAGAAGATAAAAGACTCCCGAGGCTATACAGCAGTTATCTCAACCCTGGTGAGCGTCGCACAGCTCGCTCCACGATTCATTGCCCAGAATTCAGATAAACATTGTGACCGCACCGCCGCTCGTGTCTTTTATATTGCTCACCTACGCGTGTTTATTACCGGTACTTATACCCACTTTCAAATGAACCATCGTGATATAAAGGCTGTGTAAACATTAAATGTATCTAAGAATGATCTAAGCCCGAAAAGGCATCGCATCTAGATTTGAAAATCGGCGATAAGTCCTTTTGTCCATGAATTATCGACTTATCGTGTATTACAAAAGTTTGAAGATTTCTCAATGGTGAGCAAATTTAATTAATTAATTAATTATAATGCGGAATAATTATAATTTACAAACCCCAAAAATCGAGGTGATTATCCCCAAAAGATGTTCTTTAGCTAGCTAAAATTTAATTACTCGTAACACATATAAACAGCTTGGTGCATTCTGGAAAATGGACAAACCTTCTATTCCCTGCATGCTTAATCCACCGAGTCAGAAATTAACCTCGGAAACTCCAATCCTGAGCTATCATAAAGTATCTTTTCATCGTGACTCGGCCGAATTGATGCAGTGATTTGCCCGATATAAGAGCTTAACCCAACTCACTTATCACGTTCAATTTACCGGGTTGATTCCTTTTCTAAGGGAGAATTTGATTTAGGATTTTTTTCCTTGACGCTCGGATGGAAGTCTTTTGCGTTCAAGTTCCGACGGATTGATCCGTTCGTTTCTTGTCCTCGTAAATTTCATTATACATGCATATATACGTCGACCTTCCGACGTTATCGTTCTGGAACATCCGGTCTAGCTGGTTTGTCCATAGAACAAAAAATAAAAAATAAAGTTCTGGATTCCTTCTTTTTTCACCGTAAGAGTTTGAGATTAAAAAATTTACGAGGACTCTCCGTTACGTCCTCTTGACGTTTTAAGTACTTCGTGGTTGGTTACGAAGGGCGTTTTCCCAATCCGGTATGAATCCAATTTTCCTTCAATTACTCGCGGGGTACTCGTGGACAGGAAGTTGGGTGAATGAAAAAAGGAGTATAAGAGGAGTGGAAAGACATGGTCGACGAAGGGGGAAAAAGTGGGATGAAGAAAAAAAAAGAGAGAATTTTCGACGTCCGTTGGTCGCATCCGGTGCGAGGGAGGCGGGAACGATAGTGACGCAATTGCTGCGAGGAAGACGCGGCGAGAAGTAAAGTGAGAAGACAATTGCATGGTTCAAAAACAATTTCGCACCGTTATTTCGACAGTATCATACGAATTAAATCGAAAATCGATCTGATTATTCATGAGTTTATAAAAATTCTAAATAATTTACAAAAATTTATGATCACCAATGAGAACCTAAAAAAATGGCACGTAAAATTGAAGTGTAGATCAAGAATCTCCATACTTTTGTACGGGTCTTTTTGACGTCGTGTTTCTCGGTCGGTAGCCGATAAAAACCTTGTCGACTTCCTGTGCCACCGGGCTTAGCTCAAGGTCGTTTTCGTTACGTGTCCATCGAATAGCAAACTTACACTTGCACGAAGCCTCGTGATGGTACACATAATATTAAAGTTAGTTGCGAATCCCTAAAGCGAGTATCGTACATGGAAAGAATTTATTTTTTCGTCGCGTTATACCCCCATTTTTCAAGTTCATGCATTGTGTAGATACTTTTTTAAATCGCCTCGACTGAGTTACCAGTACACGTGGGCCATTTTGTTGAACGCGGCTCGTGTAATATATTTATCGCTAATCGGTCGCTGTGGGTTCAACAGCGTGAGCCAAGGTTATCGGACTTTACGAGAAAAAGCTCTACATGAGGTCGATAAAATAAAGAATTTACATATCTGATATATAAATATAAAGAACGAAAGCGATTGTAGGCTTCATCGTTTCGACCTCCGGAAGATAAGCTTAGACGCAAAATTCGTTAAACCATTCGTTATCCTTGACGAATCGCTCGTGACACATGAAATCTCCCATGGAAATGATGCCAAAACAAAAATGTATGAATCAACGAGATATTTTGAGTTTCGAGGATCTTTGCGATTTGTAGAACACCGGAAACCGTGTTTACTTGCGTGTCAGCGAGTCTTAATGACCAGTGTCGAAACTACCTGCTGGGCAATCCCGAAAAAGAACCGGCAAAAGACAACCTCCGTACCCAGCAACGACAGAGATCATCAGAAGAAAAAGATCCAGAAGAGCCCGCGTGACAACGCGTTTGAAGGTTTTTTTTCAGGCTTTTTTTTCCACTCCTCCTACTACTCTTTTTTACAGACCACCTTGCTGCTACCGGTGGCTCTGGCGATTTCGACGTTTTGTCAAAAAAACTGTCAGACGCGCGGATACAGTTATGATAGAATCAAGAGGGTCCATGACTTTGGTACTTTAATTCTAGTTAACGTTTTAGGCTGCTCGTAAAAGTCAAAACTCATCGGCTATTTTAATCCTCGTCACAAAAACAGTCGATTGGAATTTTTTTCCCTACGGTCTGTTCTTCTAACTTTAGCCATGAGAAAAAATTGGCAATATAAATAAACTCGTAGGATATTGATAAAAATTGTTGCCAAACGTATTCCTATTGGCTGAACAACTAAATTATTCCAGTCGGAGAAAACTCAGAGGAAAAGAAAGCTGCGAGTTCGACGATTGAATTTATCAGTTGAATCTATTTTCCAATAAATATTCGTTTGTTTATATATATTAATTTGGAGCAATGTCTTTATATATATTTGATCTGAATCGTGAGCATACTACATAGGATCAAGATCGCCCAAGCAATCGATTTATCGTCCGTTGGACGTCGTACGTGATGATCAATTCGTGGTTCACGATATCGCGCGGTCTACATACCTACGTACGTGAGAGGAAATATCCTAGAAAGAGTGGATATCTGATCAATAACGTATTTGCCAAAGTGAAACACTCGGGACTGAAAAAAAATAGTAATTCAGCCTCACGATCCAAACAGCCGATGTAAACAAATGTTATTAACATATTTTTCAGTTCAATAAAACATAAATTGTTGAAAACCTCAGGAATTATGTAGCCTATTTCAAAGAAAAATTTTCCTAATCAATAATCATACGAAGTTTTTCAAAAATCGAAAAACAATTTAATAACCAATTTTTTATCATTTAAGAAACAATTTTTTACTGCAAGTGTTGGAGATAGCGATAAAAAAAACTCCGTAAGATTCTTCTGCCGGTTTTATGAATGAGATGTTTCTCGGGAGGCACGATTCGTCGCGGCTTTAATGTTCGAACGGGAGCCGCGCGCGTGTGGTTTTCCCCCCTCGCGGCCGATCGACATCTCTCAGAGATCGCGGCCTTCGGAGATGTAGCAAGGTTCCAGTATATTTTCTCTCTCCGCTTTTTTATCGGTAATTTCAATATATATATATATATATATATATATATATATATACACGTATATAATATAATATTTGCGAGAGTAGATCAGCAGGATCGACGAGACCTCATTTCAAATCGGTTCGCGAAGATAATGTATAAAATATACACATATATATCAATTTTTTTTTCTTCACACTTCTTGGGGCTATTTGCGAAGACATATATATAAAAGAATCGTAAAATGGGTGTGAAAAAAATATGAGAATCAAATGGGAGATGGTTGAAAGATCGAGGAGACCCAAACCGACAGCCTCTTATTCCAAATCGTGGCTTCCGAACGATACAGAAACTCCAAGGATGAGAAGTAAAATAAAACAAAAGAACCGAAACGTTGTTCTTCTTGAGTCCTTAGTCGGAAATAAAGGAGAGCCCAAGTAAGAGAGAAAGACAGAGATAGAGAGAGATTGAGAGTAACAAAAAAAGGTGAGGATTCTCGAGGGCCTTTCGCGGTGGAGGCGACTTTCCCATGAAACAGGGAAGGAGGAGATGAAGAGAAAAAGAGAGATAGACGTAGAAAAAGAGAGAGAAGAGGGAGAGAGAGGGCACAGGATGTGCCAGGACCAATCAATTGTACACGCCGATCTCTTTCTTCCGATACCTCATCTCATCTGTTTCTTCTTTCCTTATTCTTTTCTTTTTCCTCCCAAGTTTCGTTTTACTTTTAATCCGTGATTACATTCCACGTTACGTCGATCTTTATCGATAAAAATTCTTTCAATTTATCATTAATCGATTGATTTTTATTGATCGAGATTTAAAAAATAATTTTTTTTATGAATGAAACTTAAATAAAGATAGAATTTGGATATCTGTAAAAAGCTCGACTATGCATTTGTTTTTCTAAAAATATTGATGATCAATAATTCAATTAATATAAAAATCGCTGAATTAATGGAAATTTTTTTAATTAATCAACTGCTACAATTAGAGGGTCTTTATAATAAAACAATAGATCTAAAAACAATTAAAAATGACTATTTCAAATGGGTCGAACGAGATCACACGGACAAGGTCGCGTTTCTAGAAACTATTGCGACCGCCCAAGATTGAGTTCGACTTTTCTTTCTCTCGTTCTCTCTCCCACACGTAGAAATTTTAATTTACTTATCTCTCTTGCTCTTGCATAAAATATATTCCGTGCACGTATACCGTTCGAAGATCGTGAAAGTGTAAGAAATCACGTCTCCTAGGTTGGCAAAGAAGAGAACGAGAGGGAGCGAGCGAGAGGGAAAGAGCGAAGAGGAAAGAAGGCGAGAGACACGGATAGAAAAGATCGTCTCCCGGCAATGGAGCTGCACTTGGAGAGTGCAAAGACGGCTTATCGCAGCGACGAGATCGATAAAAATGCAAGGTGGCACGCGGCCGCGCGACCGCGAGGATATCCCCGGCACGTTGGCTGCTGTTATATTGCCTCTTGCACACGAGCAATCCAGCAGCAGCAACAGCATCGGAAATCCAACAGCCCGCACGAGAGACTCTTAGCTGCGCGTTAAAACGACCAACCTCAACCGATCCATGTGCTGGACGAACAAGAGCAAGAATAAGACGAAGAAGAAGAGAGAAGGAAAAGGGTGGGCGGACTTGCAACTAGTGCAACACGTTACGTACTTCTCGCCCTGGCAATACGGTGCATCGACAAATAGAAGAAAACGATCGACGTGCCAAGGAGGAAGAAGAAGAAGAACTGGATGCCGGTGTCGGGCGTAGACGCTCCGGATCTCGCGTCCCTCTCTCTTCGATCATTAGACTTTACAACGCTTACGAAAAGCCTACACGTTGCTAATATCATTCTCATAAAAAATTATTTTCAATATATTCTTTAAGAAATCAATGAAAAATAGACATTCTCATAAATAATCACAAAGATTTTCATCTTCTTTATTTTAATCGTATTTTTTTTTTTCGAGATATCAGAGTGATATCTCGAATGCAAATGGATAGAAACCACGCAGCTTAAACAATTTATCTTCCTGAGAATTTAAAGTACGCGTTCAAAAACATTTTGAATGAGCGTTTAAGCTTTAATTTTTTGTCATTTTGTGTTCATGTCAGATAAAGTGTTAAAGGAAATATTTTCAGTACAAGTCATTTAAAAGGTATCGATTCTTGGTACGTTGAGAAGCAACGGAAGTTTTTGCTCTCCGGTATACAGGAAAAACAGCAGCACGCGCGCCCGTGTCTCAATGCGTGTTACGATCTCTCAGGCGCCTCTCTCGTGTTAATACTCTCGAAAGAAACTGCTCTATATATGTTGAAACACATACGCACAAATATATGCATACATATATATCGATATGTGTGTTCATCTTCGTGTCAAGCTCTTTTTCTTCCGCCCCGATGTACGTGGCAATGTACCGAGTAATAGGAGTGAGAGAAATTCTCTTCGCGGCTTCTCTACACGTACATACAAATTCCTCAGGATGTTGCTGAGCGAGGACTTAATTAATTGCACTTTTTATCTATTCTCGGAACATTAGTAGTTATGACAATCCATAAAAATGGAATTCTTATTGAAATTGAGATCTTTATTCATCATTTCGAAATTGTCTTTTTGTTATTTTGCTTTTTCGTTATATATTTTTTGTTAGACTGAGAAAAAAATTTGTTCATCGAAAAAAATCCCATTTAGTTGTACGAGAAAATGGTGGATTCAACTATTTTCTTTTTTTTTTAATTGACAAATGATTTAGTTTATTCAACAAAAAAAGTAATTGAATTCACCATTTTCTCGTCCAACTAAATGGGATTTTGTTCGATGAACAAATTTTTTTCTCAGTGTATTAATTTCTTCGAGGGAAAATCAGTATTTCCAAATTTCAATCCACGGAAGAATTCAAATTGTACAAAGTGGTGACTTTGTAGGATCGATTAAAAAAATTGGTTCAGTACGATGCTCCGGAGAATAAATAATGTAGCACAACGCGTTGGTCAGGGTGTTTCATTGATGCAGTGCCAACTTTCGTGAGAATTGTCAACCGTAAAGGCTTCATGTACTTAAATTATTCTCGTCACGCAGACAAACGCTGTGTGTGGGTACGCATTGAGAGTCCGTCTATCTTTCCCGCGCAAATTTTATACATATGTAGGCGGAGGATGGAAAAAAATGAAAGAAAAGAGAAAAAAAAACGGGAGTAAATTGCGCGTGAGCTTTCACGGGCACGCGTGGTCTCGTGGCCGATCGTGCGTGCCCAAGATCGATCTTCCAAGAGTTCGTTGCCATATCTATATAAGTATATCGAGTGCAGAGAGAAAAACTTAAGTGGCGGTTTTGCATTCGTTCGACAATGTATCCATGCACTTGGGAAGAGAAAAAAATTGTCAAAGAGGGCAGGAAGAGGATCTCTCGATCTTTTGATAGTGGACATTATTATTCTCTTCTTCTTCGAGCCTCGGACAGCATTATAATACAGTTAGGTCGTCGCGCGACACGATATCCCGTACATATAATTTCAACCGATTTATATATATATATATATATATACACCTGATCGGCAACGATCTTTGTAGTGATTTCTAAACTGCACATGCCACGATCGAATAAAGGTCCTTTTACATCGTTATACCGGTATAATATTCCCCTCACAATCGAAATACGTGATACATCGCATGCTCTCATTTTATCTCGATAGCTTTGAAATCTTGATTTTTCTGCGATTTTCATTTTCCTTGGCATTTTATCATATTATTTTTCTTTTCATTTTCTAGCTGGCTGTTATATTTTATTAACATTTATTTATAGACGATAAAAATACACCAATAGGAATGGTCGATCGTCTACAGGAATTTTCGATCGGAGAAATCGATCTGGATCTCTAACCCAATTCTGCTACTCAATTTACATGATAATGACCAATTACTACGAATTTAAAATAAGAGAATTATTCTAAATACTTTGTGTGAGATGCTATTATATTTTATAAATACATTTTCATAAACAATATTCGCTACGAATGTTCTATGAATAGGAGTCGAATTTTGAACAATCCTGTATATGTGTCGATAAGAGTGACCAGGGCCGATATGAGAGCAACCGCTATCTATCCTCTCAAAACACAATGAATTTATCGATGCTCTTTCGCCGCAGTATCTTGTTTTACCGTTAGCCCAGAGGAATTGTTGGGAGAGCGAGGGCGTTACGTGCCTGATGATCCTCTCCTGTCCCACTCCTTCAATTATTATGAATCTGTGTGTACTATGCGTGTTAAAGATTGAGGAAAAAATTGAGAACGCAACCACGATGCTGCACAAAAGTATGTCGATGTTTGAGCAATCTTTCTATCCCCTCCTCATTTCAATAGAATATAAATATACATTTTGTGTACGTATCATCTCCTCGGGCTTTCAAAACATGGTTAAAAAAAAAAATTCTAGGCCTGTAGATCTCTGCGATATTTAAACTAATATCTATACTGTATTACTCTGTATTGATTCTACGCTGCAATACAGTTACGGTGATTCATTCTCCGCGCCGTATAATATAGATTTATTTATTTGTTGATTTTCTTCAGCCTCTTTCTTCTATTTTCTTCGCGAGTTTTGTAATAAGAATAAAATAATGGTTATTGCAAGCAAGAAATGGCACGCGTGTTTTGAACTTTCAGGGTTGATTTTTATTAAAATTGCAGTTCATTTTCCTACAGTTTAAATTAATTTGGTAATGAAACTCGGACTAAAAGTCAAAGACAGTCTAGTATCGTATAAATTGATTAAAAATCTGCTTACAATTTTTTTATTTGTTAACTTTATTTCGTTTGTGTGTAAAGTATAATCGATTTATTTTCTAAAATATTTACAGTTGAAGCAAAAATGACTGATGTAAACTTTCCTGCGTGTGTATAGAAAAATGTATAGTGGCCTTTCTCACTATAAATATACATGTATCGATGGGATCGAATATCAAAGTGTCTCACTCAAGTATCAAGAAATGTACAAGTTGCGTTTTACGATTTTACTTTTCAGCTTTGGTGTTGTATGCTATAATAAGTAATATCGAGACGATACGCAGCAAAAGAAAGAGGTAGAGAGAGAGGGAGGGATATAAAACGCATGTTTCGTTATGTCGTGATTCGTACTTGAGTTATTCGAAGCGTATCGGTAGGCAGCTCTATAAATTACCGGTTGGCAGGTCCGTACGTTACGAATTTATCGAAGTTGAACATCTTTCCGGCACTGTATGTACGTACAAACACGGGAATATACGTACAACGCGTATACAACACACTCCGGTGTAAATTCTCCTTTCTGTTACCGTATCTTCGATATTTTTCCCTCCCTCCTATACCAGTTTTCGCACTTGGTTCGAATTCACTATTTGCCATGAACTGGAATTTATTTGTCGTAATTTCTTGAACTTAAAACAGAAAATTTAATCTTCCCGATATTCTCAAACTCTATTCAGACCCCAAAATGATGCAGAGTTTCTTTTTTTCTAACAAGAGTCCAAAATCGATGTGTTGTCGTAAAAAAAAATTCATTTTTTTTGCCACTTTGCAAAGCAAAGGATGTGTCGCTTAACGCCGGATCGAAATTTTTGTGTTTCATTATAAATAATGAATAAATTCTTGGAACAAGAGATTTGCAAAAGAAAGAGAACGTCATATTGAAAGGCTCAACGAGATACAGATTCGAAGATTCTGATAGCCATAAACTCAATAATTAGAAAACTAACAGTGTCGATTAAATGAACATGTATACGTGTATACATGATTGATTGCGGACAGACGTTGCGAGCGAGCTTCTGTAGCGGTTTAAACGTGTAAATGGACGATAAAACCTCGAATAGAAAAACGCCTTTTTATCCGAGCTGGCTTATTAACTTGAACTAATGGACTGAAATTATCCCCTATTGATAATATCTCACCTATACGAGCAGAGCGCGAGATTCCTCATTTTATATATTTAATAAACGCGAGGCAAACTTGGTTTAAGAATCAAAACGCATGATCGACCGATACAATCAACCACCCACGACGTTTTACTATTAACTATTATTACATGGCATCAGAAAATGTAACCAATGATTCCTGTTCGCAAACGTATTATCCAAATTCAGAAAATTTATTCCACAAATTTATCATTTTTTTAATTTACACATTCGTTTTGTGGTTACCTTTTGAAAAGTATAATCGAGAAACTCAATTTGAATAATGTCACAGTGTGAATAATAAAATACTTTACCCGTCAAACCCACGTTCTACAAAAAAGTAGTATTTCTGGTTGATAATAAAATCTGGTTTTCAAATAAAAGAATAAGTAAAACTAAAAAAAATTCTTAAATCGAAAAAAGTCGCGGTAAGAACGAGATAGAAACTATTCTCTGATAAGCTATCAAATTCTTGCGATATGTCGGTGTGCTTTTTTCCTCTTGGTACGAGGATGAAAAACTTCGTACATATCCCGAAGATAAATAATCATCAATTCATCAAAAGATCTCTGCGTCCTTCTCTTATACGTACGGTTGGCAGATGATTTTTTCGGAAGCCAGCATTTATGTAGATACAATCGACGAGCTAGTCGAAAGAGATAGAAAGACGCGGAGGAAAAGACAGAGTGAGGGAACGAAAGGAGTTACGAAAAAGAGATAGAGAGAGAGAGCAAGAGAGGGAACTAAAGAGCACGAGAGATCGGATAGAATGGGTAGCCAGACGAGGGAACGACTATGGTACAGGTGCAACTCTGAGGGTTATGTGGCCGCGTGCCACACTTGTCCGTTCGTCAGCTCTCTTTCTCTCTCTCTCTCTCTCTCTCTCTCTCTCTCTCTTTCTCTTCGACTCTCACTCTCACGATCTTTCCAAGAGTTTATACTTCCTCTTCTATATTTTAAATATATATATAACCAAGAAACCCTTGAATACATACATATATGTGGCATAGAAGTCGTTCATCCTACACACACCCGTTAAATGTTGGCATAAGGTCTCTCTTGCTAAGAGGACTCTCGAGTAGGTAACCACGAGACTCACGAGAGAACCACAGGACACTAGTTTCATATATATACATATATATTTGTGTGTGTGTGTGTGTATAGTTTGTAGGCGAGAGATGCAGGGACCGAAAGAAACATCTTGTGGGATTAACCGATGGCGCGTGCCACTGTGCTCACTTATGTATATAACGACGCTGGCCACAGGTGGCTTTTACTTCAAACACACCGACTTCGGGAACTCATACTCTCAACCCACACGCATATGCATCTATATATAGATGTATACAAACGTATTCTTCCCTCTTTCCAGTTATTCATGAATTCGTACCCGACCTTTCTTGTATTCACATTTTGTCGGACTCGCACCATTGAAACTCGGACACTCTATCAATGAGTCTTTATTAAGTGTGGGGATGGTTAAAAAAAGGTCAAGACTGCTTCGATATCTTCATTTCGTTGGAATTCGTTTGTACGGGTTTGTTATATTACGAAGAATTTTTTGGACGAGAAAGAGCGTTATGTGGGAGATACCTGAGGTTTTTATGATATTTTTCAATTGGATTTTTATTGTTTATCTTTTGGAGTTAAAATTTGACTTTTGGAGTAATTTTGTTTTCTCTATATTAATTTTGTTACTTACGTTTTTATTTTACTTATTTTTGATTTGTTACTAATTTTGTTATTTGGATAATAGGTAATTCGAGATATATTTCTTTTTCAACATTGAATTATAATGAAAATCGTTCGACATTTATGCAAAGTGGGAATCATCATTGATGAATTGAAACATATGCGAATATCTTTTACCAAAGTCAACGTACTCTGCGAGCATACAGGTGCACAACCCCCATGCCTCTTCTCCCTACTTCTCCCATACCAATGAACATAGCAGTTCACATCGCTTTTCACTTTTACCCTTCTTCCCCATATCTCACATTTTCAATTCTTCTCCTGCTGTTTTTTATTGCTCTGCCACTCTCCCTTAATCTTTTTGTTCCACCTGACACAGCTGCGAGGTCGTGTCCCAGCTGTTAACAAAAAGAAACATTTTACGTTCGTTTTTGCCAACTCACTCTCAACTGTAAACGCATATTTTTGGAATATTTTGACGTGAAGCAACTTTGACAGAATACTCAGAAAACAATTTTGTTTTTTGTCAGTTTCGAACTTCCGATGCAACAATTTTTCGGTTGTTTACAAAGATCGCTTTTCTCCATTTTGAATACATTCGAGAAACCAATTCCCAGGGACTTCCTAAAGAATGCAGAATCGTATTACATCGATTGATCATCGCAATGGATCGAGAAATTCCATAGCTGGAATGGAATTTCCTTCGAAGATCGTTACTTTACGAACCGAGAAGTTGCATAATCTATCCGATTGCTTGAGAGTCGACTCATCTACCCCACTTTTTTATTACTTCTGCGGATGCGTGAGATCCTTTTTGTTGAACAAAATCCCAAGAAGATTTTTCGATACAACGTAAAAGTTTAATCATTTTTGTTTTATTACAAATCAAAGTATAAAATTATTCATTCAATAGTTTCGATTGCGTGTTTAAAACAATAAAAATATTTTTTTTCAAAAAATGTAAGGGTAAAAAAGCTTGAACAATGTTAGATAAAAAAAAATGAAAAAAATCTATGAACTTTGTGATAAATACGACATTTGTCATGATACAGACAAAATCTAGGGTCATTAATGTCGCACATGACACTGAATTACTCGTCACACACCTAGGAATCGTTTACCAAGTGAAAAATTACCTTTCTCAACTGTCTGATTCGAGCATGGTAGTTTCAAGATCTGTATATGTAATACCGTAGTCGAAACTAAGTTTTTATTCGCTCGAGCAATTTCTTGATGCACATTGTCACGCGTTGTTAAGCTTCGAGTGCCGCCATTACGCTGTAGACTCGGTAAAGCAGCAGACTCGTATGGCTGCTGTGCACAATAACTTTTAGACGAGGAGTAAGATAGACCAGACTCCGAGGCCTATTGCCTCTGGGAACTCCAAGCAGGAGTTGCTCCTTGAAGTTGCTTTGTATGTCGGAGAATTTCTCGGAGAGGGGCGTAAGGGAACGTCCACCAGGCTGCCGAGAGAACAACTCTCTTCTCCTGCTACCTGCTTCTAGCAAATGTTTCATATTTTATATTATGTGTAGTAGTGAACCAGGAGCAGACACTGTTCAAACTATCGTAGGGTACCATTTCGCTTGGCCTATTACTATTTACGTAAGAGATATTACGCTTCAAGAGACTTTGTCTTCCGATTTACAATAGTCAACTCATATATTTATATTTATATGTGACTCCATTCTTAATAATTTATATAATTATTTATTTGTAGATACTCGACTCTTAAATGTGTTGGGAATATAAAGAAAAAATCTTCAATTCTTGAGCACGATGATGCTCGATCTTCGACCCTTCCTTTCTGTCGACGATCATTCTCAACATGATACACGTATTTCAACTATCTCGTGTTATTGAATCTCAGTAATTTTTCTCTTCAATTTATGGATTCTTTGCTGATGCTTCGAGAAGGCAAACATACAGGGGAAAAACGGCTGTGCAGATTCGATTTAAATTGATGGGAGAATTCGCGTTCAATTGGAAATTCGTGTACGGCAAAGTGCTTGCTGAATATGTACTTGAGGAATAAAACGATTTATCATTCGTAAATTTAGTCATTTATGAGTGGGATTGTGCAACGGTTTTTTTTTGGGATTGGAAAAGACGAATGCTGAATGATCAATTAAATGGCATTTAAGATTGGTCTTTTCGTATTCAATTTACTCACGAGAAATTGAGCAGAACTCAAGGTTTCGTCATATTTTTTATAACAAATAATTGTAATTTACTGATTTTACAGTAAATAAAAAAATGGGGACAACAAAACTGTTACTAATAATAATAATTTAGTTCCCTTGGGTGTATTTATTGCTAGGGTTCCGTGGTGGGCTGTGCAGGGTAGTTAGTAAAGTACGTAGTGTTCAGGTCTCATAAACAATGGGTTAGCGATGCGTACAGTGGTTACATATACACACAATAGTAGTTGTAAATACCATATACATAGCGTAACATTCTGCTCCCTCACGTCAAACGGTCCTCGCGCAAATCCCACGGTAAAGACTCTTCTTTTCGTACGGACCTTTCGCGAAGGATCGACGAAAGACTCTGAGAAAAAGAATGGGAAGAGAGTAAGAGAGAAAAAGAAAAAACTCCTTCACTGTTCATCTTCCTATCGCTTCTTTTGCTTTTCTCCTTTTTGCGCAACTCCACGGAGGTTGTTTTCACTCTCACTCGTGCGGCTCGTCCCCGACTCTCTTATATTCACTTATATACCCGCTTACTCACCCACTTTAACTTATCCGTTCGAGCTTTACTTACGACCCCCCGTTGAAAATCGAGAAAGATCCCACGTGCACAGAAAAGAAGAGAAAGAATGAGATGGAGAGAAAGAGAAAGAGAGAGAGAGAGGGGGGGGGGGAAGAGACGACCTCACAAATGCACTCTCTGAGTATTTTGCTGCACTTGGTGCAATCTTACTGACGTTTATACCGCCTCTTCTTCTTTCTCTTTCTCATTCTTTTTCTCTTTCTATATACACGCTACATTCCATCCTCCATTAGGAAGATCTATCCGCACGGGCCTAACAGTCTCTAAAGAAAGAGAGAGAAATATAAAAAAGACTCACAAATAGGCAGTAGCACACGGAGTAGCATTATATAGGAGGATACTTTGCAAGTATGATGCTCTTTCTTTCCCTCTACGAGAACATTTTTTCTTTTGAAAATATGGGAGAATGTATAAAAGTCGAGGGTACAAACTCCACAGTCCAGAATATATATTTTTTAAAATAATGTTTCGCAAGAAATCTCAACTACGATATAAATGTTTTCACTCGTTCCCTAATCAGCCCATTACACCAACGAGTCTGTATCCTCGAGACTTCGACGAAACATGATTTCTTCGAGTGTTGTATATTTATATATTTACCACAGTAGCGATATTTCTTCTCCAGTTGTGGGAGAGAGAGATAGGAGTTAGTGAGATTGTTGTAAATTTGAGGGCGATTAGATACATTTTTTTCGATAGGTCAGGTAACGATAGGGATTTGAATTATAATTGATGTTAATTATCACAATTTTTAATGATCCTCATTGCCAATAAATAATATTTTTTAATGTAATACAAAAAAAAAAGAAAATATTCACGATGCTCGATCGTTTGCTTATCACATTTAATTTCGTGTCGATACTAATTTCTGAGATATTTCAATAGCAAATGATATTTGTAGTTGCATGTTTCAAACGAATATTTTACAATTTTTTGAATTTAAGAAAATTATTCATGAGTTTAGTGCTTACGATGTTGGCAGAACCCTTGATATACGTACCAAATATTGAACAAAACACTGAATAGCTTCTATTACTAGACATTTGAGCAAGAGGCAACAAAAGAGTGTGTTTATATTCTCATATTTTCGCAACAATTTTCTCTCCGAGATACAGGCAGGTTGAAGTACCCAACGGTAGATGCGGAGAGATCAGTAATGGTAGCAAATAGTCTCGAAGTCTGAGAAGGGTTAAGAGTGTACTTTAGAGCGAGAGTTCTCCTAGGATTTACAACGAGACGTTGATCGTTTTTCGAACGTAGGAAAATTGATTCGACAAGGTCAGAAAGGAAGTGCAGAAGAATTGAATGGGGTAAAAAGGCATGCAATACGACCTTGATTTAGAAATATTAGAAAATGGCGACTACAAAATACCAACGAAGGTTATAAAGAAGGCAAGTAGTTTGAATTTACCATTTGGTTGAAGTTAACATCAAATTTTCTTATATTTGGTTCCCACATCAAGTATGTTTTCGCTTTACCATCTTCGTAGAGATTCTCTTGGGGTTTTCTTCCCTCAAAATTTACGCTTAAGTTGCATACTTCTGGCTGTCGATTCTCAGAGATCGTTCGAACTGACGAAGCGTTAAAGGGAGTAAAATAGAAGAAAGGAGGTGAAAAAATAAAATAAAAATTGAGCGAGGTAAAGCTTTACACGTAATACGACATAACGCTCTTGGTTCTCATAATCTTTTAGCCCTGCAGAGCGTACAAAGAATACTCGTTGAGTATTTCACTGCGCTTCTGCCACTCTTTGGCTCTCTCTCTCTTCGATGTTTATATAGCTAGAAATGACTCTCGTCATCGTCTGCTCGTACGTCCGAGCGTAACGAGGACCTTCCCAAGCCTCGCCGGTTTCGCGCTTCCTTCCTCTCTGGGAATACGCAAATCGAGTATTCCTACCCATACGCTTTGTCCATCAATATTTCATCGTTTCATAAATTCACCAATAACGAATAAATATTATTATTCATCAAAACTCACCATGAAGTCATCAATAATTTATAAATAATACGAATAACACGAGAATTCCCACAGTATCGATTCTTTCCATTATATTAAATGGTCGTTTTTCCGTCCATATTTGATCGTGAATTCCAAAGAATCCAGAACGTGGGATTCACATCAATCGGATTCACGAATTTTCCCAATCTTCGAATTCATAAATAATTTGTATGCACTTCTGGTTTTTGATGATCTTCGATTACATGCATACACAGTTCAATTTTCGTTAAAGTTGCAACATCATTTTTTTTATCATCGAAGATTCTTCGTTGTTTCTATGAGAGCAGGAAATATCCGTGAAAAGCGAATCTCCGGTTTATCTCGTCATACCGTGGTCCCCATTGATGTAGACCGACCTTTCTCCTTTTTTGCTCTCTGTCTCTCAACCTCGTCCTTGTTTTTAGGGGTTCTTCATAGTTGTGTAAAAAAAAATGTTTTTTTAAGCGATTAAAATTTGATGGATCGACAAATTAATCTATTATCCTAGCAGCGTAGCAACAAATTTTTAATTCTTTCAATTTGTAAATCTTCAAACATTCAAAATATCGTAGTAAAAATTGTTAGTTGTGTAATTTTTCTTAAAAATAAATCTTTTATTTTTCCTTTTAATTTAGTTAATTATTAATTGATTCCAAGCACGTTTCAATGGGCCAATAATAGTGACTTTCACGTTTTTACAGTGAGTGAGTGAGAGGAAGGTGTTTTGTTGGTTGCATCGATGGTTATGTACACTGACGGTTGGTCGCCGAGTAGTACAAGCTAAATTATAGCTCATTCATCCTTTCATTCATAGCAGTGAGACCGCGCTACTGAGAAAAGTCATGCGACAATTTATATATATATATATATATATATATATATATATATATATATATATATATATATATATATATATATACAAACTCAACCCAGGAGCAAATCTGTATATACACTTGACCGTCAGATATACGTAAGAAAATTAAAAAATATTTTTTAAAACCGTCGTACATACCGAGCTCAAAGATCACCAGTTCTTGTCCCGCAGGTAGAATAAGTAAAAAAATATGACTTGCTCACAGAAATCACATTTTATACCTACACAGGAAGGAAAGATGTACCACGGTTGGAATTATCCGACTTTGGGGATAAAAAGCGTGGCGCAGTCAATTCCGGTCTTGATTCTCAACTTATTCTCTCATTTCTCGATGGTTTCGTGCGCTTTTAACACTCTTCCTTCACGGATCACCATGATTTTTTATTTTTTGCGTATACATGTATGTATCAAAAACTTACCTCGAGGCTTCTCGATGACTTACAAAACTACGAGTGAACGCTCGATTTTCTACTCCGAGATACACGTCGATACGAGAAATATACTATAATATAATACACCGCTGAGTGAGAAATGATTTATGACGAACTACGTTGAAATTAACTCGTTGTAGTAAATCAGAACAAGTCGGAAACTTTCAGGTCTCAATTTTCATTGTAAGAATAAGTTTTATCTCTTGATTTTTCTGTCTGCTTGATGCCTCGTCGACTGGGACAAAATTTGCAATTTCCTGTAGAATTAAAAAATTGCGACGTTTAAAAAAGAGTATTTTGATTTTTGTTTGCAAAATCTTTCACTCGCTATTCTTCTTTTAAGTTTCTTAATTGATCCCATGTTACAAAAACTTAATCAATTTTTCCTAACTCCCATTTTCTCATTCAGGTTTATCTTTCATATTATTTTTTTTCGATTTATAACTAATATCGCCGTTTTTTTTTGCTAATTTTTTAGGAGACGTCGGGCTACTGGAAAAACGCCTCGTCTTTTTGGACGAGGTGTGGAGCAAGGTGGAGGAGGAGGTGGCTGTTGATTATAGACGTGGGACGGAGGGAGTAGAGTGGCGTGCTATGATCAGC
Source organism: Rhimphoctona megacephalus (assembly GCA_963989365.1). NCBI lineage: Eukaryota > Metazoa > Arthropoda > Insecta > Hymenoptera > Ichneumonidae > Rhimphoctona > Rhimphoctona megacephalus. The sequence goes on from OZ022417.1 coordinate 16,116,714, forward strand.
ATGGAGTTACCCGGTCACGCGTCGCAGCACGGTGCGCTACATCTCGGGGTTGGCGTTAATCCCGGCGATCCAGCGGGCACTGCATTGGCGGTTATACATTCGCATCAGCAGGACCCTTTGGGTCTTCATCATCATCATGGGGGTGGCAACGGCGGAGGTATGCATGAGGAGGAGTCCGAGAAAAAACGTACGTTTCTTCTTTCGAATCCGAAACAAAAAAGAAACAATTCAAATTCCAAAAAGTCTGCAGTGGAAAGGAATTATTGCATTTTCCATAAAAAAAAAAACAAAAACAAAAAAACCAAACCAAATGGTCGAAAGAATAATCTATTTTTGATCAATTTTGACTAGTCCAAACCGCTGTACACTTCGATCATTACTGCACTGATATTTTTAAATAAAACAATAAATCGAATAATCAAAAATTCTGAATTTTCCAGAATAAACAAAAATTTAATAATTTTCATTTCGATCTGTGGCCAAATTGCAAGTTTGACAGTAAAAAAAAAATGTTTAACTCGAAATTTTATGGGTTGCAAAGTACATAAAAAGATTAAAATGAAGAAATTGGAAAATGGTGAACTTCAAAGAAATATATAAAACTCTTGATGAATATTTTTCTTAAAGATTGTAATCTGAAAATCGAAATTACCTCGAGTAATGTAGGATAAATATATTTTCCACAAATAATTGCTCGCGGCGACTGTGTACGAGTAAAATTTATCAACTTACATGCGTCAAGATGACACTTTAGAATGGAGGGTGATAAATTTGTTGGAGAAAAATGTCAGCCGACGCGTGCACACGAGAATAGACGAGAGGCAATAAAGAAATATATGTTATATATATATGTAGACTGGGTACAGAGGCGAGGAAAGATGAGGCTTTTATCATCGTAATTGGTCTTCTTCTTGTCCGCGTTGCGATGCCGGTTCCGATGAAGAAAAAAACTCCGTGACCGTGCGGTAAATATGGCCGGAAGGCAGACATCAACGAGAAAGAGAGAGAAAGAGGAAAAAGAGAGAGAGAAAGGTAGGTTAGGATAGGTGAATGCTACGGCAACAAACTCTACGAGTCCAGATTCCCTTGGGAGAGAACCACGAGGGTAGAGATATGTAGTCTTGAAAACACTCGTCAGGCATCATCGATGTATCGACGAGTAATTGTCTTCACTCATCCCTCTCTTGTTCGTTCTGTTTTTTTTTTTCTCCAACTAATTCGTAACTGTAATCGCACATACAAACGTAATAATTATCTTCATTGCGCAC